>JAODUD010000095.1:25331335-25356127 GCA_026784285.1 Stomatorhinus walkeri
CCAGATTACAAACCCCCCCCCCAGCACTGTGACAATGGAGAATGCTATTATTTTATCATCACCCGTGACAGCTTGAGTGAGTCAGTTTTATTCAAAAGGGAATTAGTCCTTAAACAAGATTTGCTAACCTAATAGTAGTAGGTAGTCATCCATGCATATTGCATAACTGCTTTTGCAGTGCAGGGCTGCAGTGAGTTTGGATGCTCAGGGTATGAGGCACCCTGGAGAGGATACTAGTCGCAGGGCACACACTCGCACACCAGGAGATCTGGAGTCACCACTTCATCTAACTGCATGTTGTTGGACTGTGGGTACAAAGCTGAGTACAGTGGAGTAAGGCTGAAATCCATTCGAACAGGGAGAGAACATGCAAACTGCACACGCAGAGAGCCAGGGCTAGGGATGCATCCCACACTACTCCCCTTAGAACCAACATGTCATCTAAAGCAGGATCATTTCAGCCAGATGAGGCTAGCAAATGCAAGTGAATGCAGGAACCTTTCAGAAAACCCTGATCAGTACAATGTCTTGTGGGTACCTTAAGAGGTTATTCTTCTAAATGAATACGATGTTTCAAAAGAGGTTTTTTATGCAGCGTGGTAGCATGGTGACTCACTGTATGTCACTGCTGCCTCCCTTACACCTCCAGGATTGGGAGGGGGTGCATTTCACCTCAGCCGTGTGCGTGTGTCCATGTTCTCCCCATGTTGTGTGGGTTTCCCCTGGCTACTCTGGTTTCCTCCCGCAGTCCAAACACATAGCAGTTAGACTAATTGGTGCCTCATGGCGTGCGTCTGTATGTGCCCTGCAGTGCACTGGCATCCCGTCCAGGGTGTACTCCAGCTCATTTCTCCACGCAGCTCGGGATGGACTCCAGGCTTCCCTGGATGCATAATACTTCAGAGCTCTGACTCATGTATTGACATTTCAGTCCCTGGAATTTGCTGTGCATGCCACCGTTCTTTCAAATACAGGGAACAGTTTAGCGGAGTTAAATGGAATCCCAAGGTTCGTAATTTCATAATTATATTCTTGGGGTTTACCCCAGACCTGACACGAAGCGTATCAGCTCAGTACATCAAACGTTTCCTTTTCAGCAGGTTTAAGCTAGGGGCTCTTCAAATCTTATCGGTCTTCACTCACATCACATTGCATTCTACTTTTCATAGAGAACCCTTCTCCGTGCCTGGCCTGGATCCCACAAACCCATCAGTCGTCTCCCTTGTCACCGCAATCTGAAGTTTGCCCCGCGGCCAAAGACAGCTGTGATGCTGCTCCTTTTCCGTGAACAGCGCGCTGGCAGCTGTGTAGAGTCAGCCTTTACGGAGCAGGCGCTGCTCCCGCTGCTAATCAAACGATCTATCTGTCAGCCTTTAAAATTCAAACAGAATCATACACATGCATCGTTATCCTTCTTCTTAAATAGACTCATAATAGCCATTAGAGAACACGATTTAGAGTAATTTACAGTTTATGTTAATTTGATTTTCATTTATTTCTGTCTGATTTGTTATATATTTCAGTAATAAGGCAGAAGAGGAGCTCATGTAAATATATATTATTAGTTATGGTATGAAAACCAGATAGCATGCATTTCAAGAAAAAGAAAAAAATATTTTTTATTTTACTGCCTTTGCTAGGGCACATTTTTACTCTAGTTTTTATTAGTGGATTTTATGGAGAAGGTCTGTAATTCAACAGGATGGATCACTGGGTAGCAATGTTACTTCACACCTCCAAGGTTGGGGGTTACTATAGGGTAAACCCCAGCTTCCTGCTCAGCCTGGGACCGGCACCAGCACCAGGATTCCTGTGACGCAGAGCAGGTTAAGCAGTTTGAATATGGATGTAGGTAAATATGTGAATATGTCACTCCACATGGATCTATACTGCTAGCAACTCAAAGCCTCATTAAAGGGGGCTGAGGTGTATATAGATGATGGGATTTGCATGCATGTGTATACATACGTAAGAATGTATTGCAGATGGTACTATGTACAAGTGACAGGCAAAACACCATTAGTCACGGAGACTGATCGCCAAACACAAGAGCCATATCATATATTCAGCACAGTGAATGAGAAACACACATACACACAGGTCTGTAATTATGTCTTTGCGGGGACTTTCCATTCATTTCTGTGGGGAAAACTCTAACCCCAACATGTCGACCTTAACCCCTACCCAGGCCCAACCTTGACCATAAGTAATCAAACAAATTATGAGACTTCTGGCATTTTTGCTTATTTGATTGCATTCACAGATCTTTGTGGGGACCTGAAAAATGAACCCCCACAGCTTAAAAAATGTTTTTATTACATTGTGGGGTACATTTGGTTCCCACAATGTAAAAGAAACCTAGTTTACACGCACACACACACACACACACACACACACATACACACACACACCTCATACTTTCCCATTAAAATATTTGCCAGCAATTTAAGAGACATTAATCTAAACCTTTCAGGGTAACATAAATGTCACCAGTCTATTGCTGTCCTTTCTGCAAATTAATTAATGATGGCTTATTTAATCAAAGTCAGACTGTAGGTTAGGGTCAGATCTACCAGCAATCAGAACCCAGTTTCTCTGTCGGTATATTTATACAGGAGATTATCCCCGGTGCTGTTCTAATCTCTGGCACCTTCCCAATATTCTCTTCGATGAATGACTGAACATGAACAACAAATAACATTGATACATAAGAAATACACTTAACAAAATAGAAATGCAGCTCATGCACTATAATCTCCCGCAACATCAAAAAGCGTCATCCATCTGTCTGCACCTTCAACATGCTAATTCAACATATGTGTTTGGCTTTCTGTCTTGCTGATCTCCTTCATATTTGCCCGAATCTCCGCCCATGCAGTGGTCACCATCTGCTTCTCCCTGGGTGCCAGCCACCAGCATGCCTTGGGTTTCATTCTGGTTCAGTGCCCCTCCTCCTGGGCCACGGTCTCCCACCCAACCACCCCCTACTATGATGGAGGTGCTCACCATAGAGCCTCCCTTCCATGATATAGTTGCATAGTAACAGCACCACCACAGAACCTCTCTTATATTTGTAACCCTCCATAAACCATGTTGTTCTTCAACATCAAATCACTGTTTTATAGCTAATTGCACAGCAATACAACATGGAGCAGAAAATTGCATTCAATGATTAATTAGAAATTTAGGAATTAGATTACCTTTTAATGAATCTGAAGGGAAACATTGAAAGGAATGAAGGAAGTATAGTGTAAGTCAAAGCAATGCAATTCTCTTTCGCTCCAGGGTGCTGTGTGGCTTGATTGCAAAATTTCATGTGGTTTTGTTTTGAATTGCAGGCCAGCAGGTAGAATACAGCCAGGCACTAGATTATGGCTGCCTTCTATATCTATTGGAATAATTGAGTGAATGCAGGCATCACCTTCTTAATGGACTTAGACAATAACTTACAGAAGCAATGAGTCATTGTTGAAGTGAGTGTTTCAGCGAATCTCGTGTTAGCCATCTGGAGGCATAGAGTTGACCGAAACATCTGTATTTATTGTTCTCTTCTTTTTAAATATTTTCTTAATATTACATACAGACTAGTGCATTGGAATAGTGCATCTGCTGAAGTTTCTGTCAGTTGCTGCAATGATGCATATTTTCCAGAATCACCACTGGGAAATATTGGACGATTCCACAAATAATGGTTTGGCTAAAAATCGTAAGAGATTAAAAGTAGGCAAAATTATTCTTTAAACCTATTTATCACTGAAATTCACAGGAAATTAACAAGCTGTATACCTAAATGAGTTGAACCACCATGGTATCCCTTACTGGGGGGGTATTCCATGAAAGTAGAAAGAAAGCCAGACTTTCCCGAATATCCAATAATGCAGGTCAGCTTCAACTAATCAAAGCTCATACAAGACAAACTTGCATAGTCTCACTTAGTGCACAAACCCGTGATATTTTAGAGACGCCCAAATGAATGGATAAATGATAGATCGATCAAATTATTTGTAAAGTCTGTAAAATGGAAGTGGTGTTTTTTTTCTGCTGCAGAACAAACGCTGTTGATGGAACTGTATGAAAAATACAAAGATGTAATCACTAAAAAAGGCAATACTGTGGCCATAAATAAAACCAGGGAGTTGGCTTGGCAAAGAATTGCAGACAGACTAAATGCGTAAGTTATGTAAATGTTACAAGTGCCTAATACAATGATACAGTGGTTTATGCTGTCACCTTATACTGTGAAAGTTCCTGGTTCAATCCCCATAGCCAACAGGAAACATTCACGTGTCATTCTTACTGTATAATGTTATTCTGTATTATTTGATCTCCGTAAAATGCTTTCAATCGCATCTGTGTGAAATGTTCTGGATGAATTGCCATGTCTTGTTTTTGCTTTTTACTAATAAACTTTCAAGTAGACTGTGACTAAACAAAATATAAAATATTTTCCTGTTCAAATTAACAGATTTTTATTGTTTTTTTTCTTTTGACTTGTTCATTTAAGACACATTGATGGAACTGGATTCCCACTTAAATGAGCCAGACTTGTTGAAATAAGTCAGACTTTTCCTTAATCCTGCTTTGTGGAACACCGCCCTGGGGCATTGTTAGACAAAAACAAAATATGCAGAATGTTTCACAAGAAGATTTTGAATTTTAAGAGGTCAAATGTGGATTGAACATATTGCAAAAGCTATCCAAATTTCAGCAACGGTCTGATGATTTAAGTATCTGTGAATATTGTAATCCGTTTTATTGCTTTTTTTTCCTTTTCTCGTCTTCATTTTACACAAGTGTCTCTGTAAATATACACTTCATAAATCAAAGAAACCATTTTTTAAAAAGTGATCTGTACTTAGATTCCATATACAGAATTTATTTATTTATTCTTTCATCATGCATATCAAGCAAGTTTAAATCCATTGGTGTTTTTTGTGTCTTTTTATTCCACCAGCATCCTGTCTAAAGCACTAGACCATAACTAAAAAACATTGGACATGCTCCCTGGGAGATAAAACCATTTATTTACTCTGTCAACTTTGGACTGTTTGATCTAAGCTAAGCTGAATCCAGTGTAAGGAATTAAAATCGTCTCGCTTGTGGCAGTTTTCCTGAAAACCGTTATTGATGGCCGAAAAGCCAGGACTCGGGGAGATGCTTGTGCTTTCATCAGTGCTGTGATTCCAGGTTAAAGAAATGTAAATTTAAGCATTATAAAGAAACATTCTTTTTCTTAAGAAAAGGGAAGAACTACACATGTGCATAAACACACATCTGTAGAATGCAAGGGATGGTTCTCTAAATATTTCAGTGTAGTAGTGTTACCAGAAGGATTCATAGCTAGAAATTCTTGGTAAAGATTCCCAGGGAAAATCCCGATGAGCCCTAACATTAGTGTTTGGGTCCCTAAAATGTGCTGAGCCCCCTATATCTGCCAGGGTATCCAATGCCCCTGGTCACCAGTGTATTGGGAAAGCGTCAGCTTTCGGCAATAAGGCTATAGCCTGTTCCACAGATCCCTCTATTGTGAATTGTGCAGATATGACTTCTAACATATGGGAGGGACCCTGCTGTTTTCTGGTAAGTTTGTGAAAGAAAATCTAATCTCATCGTTGCTGGAATATTTTCACCAGCATCATATGACCATTTAGAATTCATTTTGATAGAAACCATTAGAAAACATCATTTCCACGTTAATTGAAACTGCAACAGTAGCAACTTTGCTCATATTAAATTAAATGTGAAACAGTAGTAATACCCTTGAGCGCAAATTAAGATGGGAGGTATATTATTGCCTAGAATTGTAAGTTCAACACATTTTACCTTCTGCTTCTCTTCGGTGATGGAATAGATTAATATCTTAATGCATAAATTTGTGAACCTGGTGCTGTCTCATAGTTCGAAAACAAAACCACAATCCATGTGACATAAATTACCTGTTTTCTCCCCTCCAGTGTGAATAATAAGAAAGACGAGAAAGGGTAACTATAGTTACCCAGTACAATGAAATTGCAGAGCTGTTTCTCATGAACTTCATTAAAATAATATACTTGCTGAAAGATGTTTTTTTCTACAGTTCATCAAAGCTAAATTACCCAGATTTGTCACCCACTATCCTGAAAGTATTACTGAGATGTGAGATCCTATTCAATAGAAATGAAAGGGGAAAACTCAGATATTTAGAGAAAATGAGCACCTCAGGCCTGTAATATAATGTTCCTGATATACATTAACATTATAAATGTGGCATCTGCTTTTTAAATCTCTTTTTTGTTTATATTTCCCACAATGCCACTGGATAATCACTTTCCCCAGAATCGCTGATAATTGTGACATGCACTGGAAAAGCACATCTGATTTGAACACCATAAGAAACTGTTTTAATCTTAATCTGCTTCAAAAGGTGACTTTGCATTTTAAGTTCAAGATTATACTTAATTTCTCAATACTCAGCAGTAACAGAAAATACTAGCTTGCAAACACAACGAGCAGACATAACGAAATGAAAACAGAGATGGATGTAAATACAACCGTATTGATACACTACAGATTCTGACAAAAATATGGTAATACTTCCACTACTTCTACTACATCTACTACTATAACTAGTAGTAGTACTATTAATATAAATAAATAAATAATAATAGTTCAGTGCAATGATTATACGGTTAAATAGTTAGTCATTTGACTGAAATATAACTTGCCATAAAGGAAAGGTAAAAGTTGAATTTCATTTTTTGGGATGCATTCTTACATTTTGAAGAAGCATTTTAAATGCTCTTGTCAAATTGTCCTGGCTGAATTTTGCATCAGATGTGTTGAATATGAGTGAGAATGTATCTTATCAACCTAAAGCAATTACACTTTATTGCAGCAGGGGTCCCACAAAGGTCAGTGCTGTCCCATTATCTATCAATGACCTGCCCAATACACATCCTACTGTTGTTATTTAATAAGACAGCATTCTATCCAGATGCTTGTACCAGGCATGTCTTTTGTATTATTCATGGTAGAGCACCAATTTTTTGAAGTCATGCAAAATATACAAAAAAATCAGGCTTTTGTGTAGTGAAACTTAATTTATTGTTGAGTAACTGATAGCTTAGCTCACTACATTTTACGTGTAGCTTGCCCAACACTGTTAAATACACTATATGGATAAAAGTATGAGGCCATCAGCTTGTCCAACACCCCATTCAGAAACTGAGGGCATTCTTATGAAGTTGGTCTGCCCTTTGATGCTATAATACCTACCACTCTTCTGGGAAGGCTTTCCTTCAGATGTGGTAACATTGCTGGTGGGATTTGCTGCCATTCCGGTTGACTATTGATTTCGAGCAATCGGGTCCCTTTTCTGTGAGCTTGTGTGGCTAGCACATAGCCACTGAACTTGCTCCCAGATCTTTTGACCTTCACGATCACTTCACTTGCAGCTGACCAGGGCAGCTCTAGCAGAGCAGAAATGTGGCAAACTGCCTTGTAGGAAAGATGGCATCCAATGATGGTGCCAGGTGTAAAATCATTAACCTCTTCTCTACGACCACCCATTCTGCTACTAATGTATGATGCATGGCTGTGTGCTTTATGACATACCTGTGTCAGCAATGAGTGAAACTTAATTAGGCCATTCTTCAAATAATTGAATATAATAATCACCACTACCACCCCCTTCGGAGGACAACTTTATTTTTAATTAGCTGAAACGACAGATCAGTACCTTTAGTGAAGCCACTCCAATGCTCATCCCAATTTGAGTAAACTTTATGTACCTAATCCCAGCAGCGGGACAGGGGGCAGAGCTAAAATCATCCATACTTACTGCTAGTACAGACAAACTAGGAAAGGAGGGCCCTTTTAGGGGATTCCTGATAGTCATCGCTGGCAGTTGCACCCCTCACCCCTGTGCTAGCTCCGCTTCTGAGTGGGACCTAACGTCACGCTAGCTAAGCCAAAGTGTCAGTTACTGTACTGGTAGCTAGCAAGACTGATAGCCAAGTTGCGCATAAACCAACCTGTGTGTTTGGTGATATTTGTTGAGCTCTGTTGAAACGTTACTTGAAATATTACGTATTTGAAATTACTTACCATTTGAGAAAAAAGCAACTAATTTTATGCTTGCCCCCCCAACTGTAGCTAGCTAGTACCGTGACCGCAAGTTTAACTGCAGGCATGAACCCACTGAAAGAGATGGATGAGAACAGTGTTGCCAACTACATTCAATGGAAAGTAGCTAAAACTTGCTTGAAATCTCACTGAATGTTGCTAGGTGATGCCATGTGTTAATTAGCATATTGGTGACTTCATTATGTCATGTTTGCATTTTACCTAGTGTCAGATAGTGGCTGCTCTTGACATGTTTGCTTCTCTACTACTCTCTGTGCTCACATATACGATTAATACAAATGAATTCCAAATATAGCTTTTCTCATTCACATATTTTAAATACTGCACTGCTAAAATTTTTATTTCATAACCATGACGTCATCTGACTAAATCACCATACATGTAACTTAAAGACAGTAGTTGTGCTGTGATTTTGTACGTATTTACATGTAAAATGATCATTCAGAGAGAAAGTTAGAAGCGACAGAATTTTTCATATTTTTCCTCACAGCATCTAGGTAACAAAACACAAGGATGTTTCGTATAATGGCGACGGTCAAAACGATCACATTTATATTAAAACAAAGGAGGAACAAACAATGCAGATTATGATGACACATTGTTCATCCCGTGGGGAAATTCTCTTTTTGCCAACCCATCCTGCTGTCCATGACACACAGACAATTGTGTAGGTGGGAGTAAGCTTGGCTGAGTAGGGCAGCCACGTGCAGTGACATCCATGGAGCTGGGGGTTAAGGGCCTCGCTCAAGGGCCCACGAAGATGTGACTGTTTTTCCAAAGCCAGACTCAAACCAGCGATCACAGGCACAGAGGCTTAGCCTACTGAGCCACACACTGCCCTCTAGTGATTGGTCCTTGGCAACACTGTTTACACATGTGCAGTTAATTTGCATCTATGTTAGCTGCCATGCGGACTGAATATGCTGCTTCTGGCACTTATAAAGCAGGATTGATACAGAGAGTGTTGTGTGTGTGGATGTCTGATCTATGGAAAGTAGCTTAGGTTTATCTAAAACCTCACTAGATTTGTTGCTAGTTGTGTTTTGAACTAAAAAGTCACTAAACTGCTCTGACAAGTTGCTAAATCTAGGGACAGTCGCTAAATTGACAATACTGGGTGAGAATGGAAAATAGATGCGTTGAATATGGGCGGGTCATGCGGTGACATTACTTTCTGATTTGTTGAGCCTCGGGTTGCGTCCACACTACTGTTTTCCTTCAAAAACAGACATTCACCTCTGCCTGTGTTCAGTCATCACTGAAGTCGACACTTTTATGTCCCTGCCAACCCCGACAAAAAACGATTGTGTTTTGGTTTGGTTCTCTAGTTCCTTGCTGTTTCCCTTTATCTTATTGTAAAAAAAAACATTAAAATATACTATTAAGGAGCATAAATGCCAAACCACACTGAAATGTATTTAGATGCCATTTGAAAACAAAACTATTACAAGAGCCATATATGATACTTTTAAGTAACTAAATAATGGTTAATTTCCTCATGGAGAACCACAGTTAGAAGGAATTAAAATCTTTCTACAAATAAGGGATTTCTTATATGTAAAATGCTTCTGACACATACATTTGCCATGCGTGGGTGTCACCAAAGGTGACTTTCTCTTCTGCAAGGGGTACTCTCAACTAGACTTCCACATGTCCCTGTCGAAGGGGTGATTTGATCAAAACTCGGCCCTGGATGACTCGTTCCCTAAGGTATTGGGACAGCACTTCAACATCTGGAATTTGGAAAAACTTCCAGGGCGAAGGAGAGGTACTGAGGGAGGGTAGCGAAAACAAGGGCTTTGGGATGCAGCCTGCTTGTACTGAAAACGGAGACTTTTGAAAATGCAGACTCTAGAAGTGTCCTAATTGGTCCAGACTCATCACATGACCTATTCCTGATTTGATTGCACTAGTTACACCCTGTCATTGCCTGATTGGTCACCTGGTCACCCTACATCGAAGTAAACAATATTCCAACATCTCCCACCACTCTCAGGCCCCTTAAGGTTCACACACATACAGAGCAATTCAGCATTCTCAAGCCTTGCCTCTCTTAGGGCCCCATATGCACAAAAGAGAATAAAATAACAGAATAAAATGATCATTATGTAAGGATGTTCTTCAGTACTATTTCAATCCTGATGTTAATGTATTTCATGAGTCCAGAATGAATATTGCAACAGATGTTTCTAAAACGTTATACCATCCAGAATAACCAGAATGCTTCAGATTTTAAAAGTGATCAATAAATATCTATCCATGACATTGCCTAGTAATTGTACACAACTGCGGATGTCAATAAGCATGCTATTTGTTTTTGTTGTGTGAATGTTTATGCATAAACAGTAAAACTTTAAGTGGAAAAATATTGAAATATTAAATTTTTTGATTTGTAATAGATTGACAATTATGAAAAGAGATTGTGCAGAAATATGTGTAGGATTTTCTTTTCCCAACACGTTGAACAGATAAATTACATTTTGAAAACTTGTGAAATGGATAAAGAACATGTTACTCTGTTCATGCATGAACACGAATGGGCCTGAAAGTGGCGAGCCGAGGCCTGAGAGTGGTGTGCCTGAGAGTGGCGAGCCCAGGCCTGAGAGTGGCGTGCCCGAAAGTGGTGAGTCGAGGCCTGAGAGTGGCGGTCCTGACAGTGGCGAGCCCAGGCCTGAGAGTGGTGTGCCTGAGAGTGGTGATCTGAGGCCTGCGATTGACAGGACCTGAAAGTGGAGGCTGCAGCCATATGCATCTCCTTTCAATGGCGCTTTCCCATTTGCTGACCTGTATGTAGTTAAATAGTGAGTTACACAATGTGACTGCTGCATATTTGCACAGAAACTCATTTATTGGTAAACGTCTTGATGTACCCAGTGTAAGCTAATAGCTGTGTCATATACTTTTCTGCTTGTTTTAGTGTGTATGGAAATACTTTCGTAAACGATGTGAAAACACGTGGATGGAGTTAGTTTTCATTTTAAAGCTGTTTTTCAACAAAAACGTAGCCGTGTGGACATAGTCAGGCTGCAGCACATGAAAAATGAACTTCATTCACTTGACATTATTATGTATGAAACAATCAGATTTATTTATTTACTTATTTATGGAAGGTGTCAGAAGCTGTCCGCGTTCTGGATTGATCTGGCCTGCTTAAACCTCTGCTTGTCCTCATCCTTTTGCCAATATAGTTTATCTATCTTGTCTCACACCCACTCTGCACTGTCTCCTTTACAAAGTGTGGCCCATTAAGCAGTTAATGTTACTATGTAATGTGCTTGATTCCAGTTTATATGCAAATGTTAAACTTGAGGTTGTACTCATGATATCCTCTTGGCAGGAAAATGAATGGGACTGTTTTAAACCCGCATTACAGAGTCAATCTAAATATATCACGTCCTCTATTCAGACACCAAGCTAATCATTTCTGGTGAAAGCAAAGATATTATCATACAGAGACACTTTTGAGATGCATCATTTGCATTATAATAAGCAGGGTGTTCAACTAAGATGTGATTTAAATTAACTTATTGACTTGCACTGAAAAAGCTCATGACTTAAGTTTGAATGGCAAAGGAGAGGGCAGGTACACCCAAAAATCAAATTATGGGCTGAAAGTAATTTTATCCTATGGTTAAAAGTATAGGAAACAATGTATTAAACAAAAAAGCACAGTTTAAAAATTAATGTTTTTTATACATATCATATAAATATGTATATGTCTGAATAACACAATTTGGAAGATGGATATGTCGCTGAATCTGTTGAACTGAGAGCCAGAATGATGCAACTATTATAATCCCGTGAATGGTTTGATTTGGTTTGAGAAGGAGGATGAAAGACCCCGAAAGATGCTGCACAACCTGGAGTTGCTGCTCCGAAACAGCCCGTGGCAGTGCGCAGAGGCGGGCATAAACCTGGCCTGTGATTGACGTGTTCAATCGCAAGTCAGTCACAAGCGTTGGTGGCAAAATGATTCAAAGTCAAGTTTCAAAGCTTTGCAAAACGTAGGTTTAAAAACTGAGACGGAAAGGAAAAGAGCATATTAGAGAGCAGCTTAGTTTCAAAACTTTATCATTTATTTTGCAGAAAGTTTTTGTTTCCCCAGATGGTATTGTCAGACCCTCCCTTGGCTGTACCATGATCACTGCACAAACATATTTATTTGTCACTGCGTTATAAATTACGCAGCAGCTCATGAAAGAGCAGGTTGTAGCTAAGGGAATGGCACTAATTAATGGTGTGTAGTTATACCGAATATACCTCAGGATCTGCTGTTCCATAACAGAGTAAACTATATATCAGGCTTACTGCTAATCAGCAACGTGTATGCTTTGTATGGGGATTATGGAATTTATGCAAAAAGCACCTGACGTTTGCATTTATTTCTAATAAACATCAACTATGTATTTATAAAAAAAAATATTTTTGTTGTGTGTATAAGACACCAGTACTCAAGGAGAACATTACTGTCAAGCAGGGTAAAATAATAACTATTGACGTTGCTGGGTGTGCTGATTTCATTATTATTTTGAAAGGGGTGCAGTATCCATGTTTTAAATGCTTTGCAAAGTAATGGACCATTTACAAGCACAGTCAATATAACCTGCATATTAAATTATGTGCTATATTTGCAATTATGTTATTGTTAAAATGTATCAGGCTCACTTTCTGTATATAAAGGTTAACCTTTAAAAGTAAACTACTGTAGAACCACGATATATAAAATTATTCACAATCCACCACAAGATATTTCTGTTCTCTTTCTTTAGGCAACAAATGGACAGGATTCTTCTTCCTCTTAGTAAAGTGTGCAGCTAACACTAAGCTAGCCGTTCCCACCAAATGCCTCCTACAGCAAGATAACTGCAGTGAGACCCTGTCTTGTACAGCACCCTGCCTGCCTCTTGTGCTTACAGGCATACTGGACCTGGCATATTTGAACAGGGGGTGACGGCTTTAGCCCTGTCTCTGGTCTTTTGCAGATGGGGAAATGGGAGAACAAGACCCTGACCTTAAAGTACCCAGTCTGGCCTCGCTTCAACTCCTATGGAGACAACGAGGCTGATGAGAACCACCTGAGCATCGTGACACTGGAGGAGGCGCCCTTTGTGATCGTGGAAAACGTAGATCGCCTGACGGGAACCTGCATGAGGAACTCCGTACCCTGCCGCAAGCACATCAAGGAGTGAGCATTACCGCCTGTTCCTCTGCCTCTGGCCCTGCAGCCTCATGCACGTAAACCTTTATGCCAGTGAAGTGTTTCCCTGGCTGTAGGAAGGGAGGAATTCTATCCATGGAACACTGAAGGCTTTTTGCAGGGATGTTTCACAGATTTTGTGCATTTACAACTGTGACTGGCAGGAATGACCAAGTCCAAAAATCATACATACATTTGTTGTCATGCAGGCATTTGTTTTTATTATTTTAGACATTTATTATTATTTTTATCTTTACTTAAGGTAAGGAATTTGAGCACAAGGCAAGGAAGTAGAGTAGTACCTCAGTTCTCAAACTCATTAGAACTTGAATTCCTTAAGTCAAAACAACCAGTTCCAAAAAAAAAAAATACCTAGAACTTGATCTGTATCTCATAAGTCAAACCGTGAATGCCGACCTAAGATAACATATATGTGCGGCAAAATGAGTCACGTGGCACGTCTCTCAGCGGAAACAAAGAGTATCGGTTCAGTCTCAGCCTCGCATTCGCTGTGATAGCATCGTGCATGTTTACACTAGCTGAATACATGTATTTAGACAGTAAAAATACATGATAGTAACAGTAATAATAATTATTATTTTTGAAAACATTTAAAAATAAAGATTTCTTATTAATTATTTTTATATTAATAATAAACTATTAATACATTTAATTATAATAATATTGTCATGCTGAGCTGGGACGGAACTGCGACAAAGGCGCAGACGTCAGGGTATCTGGGAATATGGGGTTTAATTACAGGTAAGGCAGGCAAAATGCAGACGGACAATACAATGACCGGGCTGGGAAAACAGACTGAAACGCGGACAGAATACAGAGGGCTAATGACAACAACCAGAAACAGCTGATCACACGGGGATTCCACACGGGGTTAACGAGGGGGCATGGTACACGGAAGGAGTGGATGATTGGGGCAGGTTAACGTTGGGTTTTTTTAAACTTTACACATTGTTTGAAATAATTTATTTTCTTACTTTACAAATGACTGTTTTGATAAATATGTTTACTACAGTATATGGCTTTCTTGTATTATCTGGTTCATTTTGTGTTTAACTGCTGAAAAAAACATATTTAGGTGTAATTTTTTGGGGCCATGAACCAATTGTTTCCATTGTTTCTTATGCGGAAAATTCAATCAGAACTCGAACTTTTTAGAACTTGATCTGGAGTTCTAAACGGATTACGTTTGAGAACTGAGGTACCACTGTATTTGCCTCCTGAAAGGGTCATTCTCACAAACCTGATAATTTTTTGTAAAATTACGTGCTAGTTTTTTATAGAGAGCAATTGACATGACCTTTACTTTTTAGGTATATTAAAAAGTTATTTGTTGTTCAGATTTAATGATTTCTTTAACCATTATTTAACCATTTTCCCCACATACAGTAGGTAGCCAAAACTCTCACTACCGTAAAACTTTTAAGGTATATAACACAAAACTACCTGAAATGTTTATAAATCTTTCAATTGCTTTGCATGTTACCCAAATATACAAGCAATTTATATGATAAGTATATATTTTTGCTATTTTTTAGATTTTGTTATATTTCCTGCCTCTGTAGCTCTTACTTTGCATTTGGCGAAGTGCTTTTGTTTATTACAGAAATAAATGTTAATATATAACTCATTAACTATCCCAGAGGCAAAATTGAGAGTTTAGACAATGAAGTTATATACTTTCAGTCTGTCATCAAACTAATTTAAAAAAATAGAGAAATCCGATATGTTACGGTAATGAGCATGTGAGAATGACCCTGAACAGGAGCAGTATAAGTACTCAATTGTGTTTGACTCAGCAGATGAACTAGGGATAACTGAATGACCACAGCAATTACCAAAGTCCACACTCTGGTCAGTCCTGGCATGCCATTACCTCCGCAGTACAATTGTCATGCAGGCATCCATTCTGCCTGTACAGATTTTGAGTGCTGGTTCAGGCTTACTGGTGACCACACAGTGGGACAGTGCTTGGACAGTGCGTGTCCCTCAAATTCTCTCTGGATGTTTGGAAATCAACTGCTAAGTAAGATGTAGCCAGAAATAAATTTGAGGGCTGACAAGAGGTAAGCTTAGCTTGACATATGTGCACACACATACTGGGTATATTTATATAAGCATGTCAGGATTTTTTTTGGCTATTTATTGTGAACTAAGGCTCAGTGTTTTATGAAATGTGTGACATCTCTATGTTATATAATATAGTTGCTTACAAGGAGCTTAAAGAGGTTTACACCAGTCAGCTATTTTTATAGCTATCCTCCTGCTGGGATATGAACCTGTTTCATCTTGGTAGTACAACTAGCTTCTATCTTAACATCTACTGCTACACATCAGCATTTAAGACCACATATAAGCTATTCCAGAGAGACTTGGTTGCATTTCTGGGCTGCAAGCACTTGTATAATTTCTCAGTTAATGAAGTCCTATTTATAGTAAATATCTGCAATGATGTACAGCTTTGGTGGCCATTTACAAGCGATCGAATTGTAGGAAGCCTTGAAAATGACTTTACATTTCCTTTTAACAAATGCACAGTAGGCAGTACAATATGAATGAGTGGTAAGACATGGCTAGAAATATTACATAATAATAAATTTAATAAGTTTTTCTATAGTACATGTAAAGATATTGCTGTCAATGTTGTAGCATCAAATGAGCCATAAGTATGGAACCTGCAGCTTTTTAGATGTGAATCTAACAATTTTTATAGTGTATCACAGGGAAACAGAGAACTCAGCTGCTATCATCTGGATTATGGACTTCTTATGTATATATGCATGTACAAAGTTCCTTTACCCAGGAAACAATTTCACTGCTTTCAGAAATAAATTATGCCTGAATTATCATTGCGCTGTTTTGAAATGATTGATATTGTGTGTTTTTGTACTGAATGGGAATATTATTCCATTTGCCAGCAATTCTAGTGTGGAAGGAACATACATCAAAAAATGCTGCAAGGGGTTTTGCATCGACATCCTGAAAAAGATCGCCAAGAACGTCAAATTCACCTATGACCTCTATCTAGTGACCAACGGCAAGCATGGGAAGAAGATTAACAACGTGTGGAATGGGATGGTGGGAGAGGTGAGGGCCGCAGAGACTTTGTCGCATTTTCAGGTTCAGTGCTAAGCACTACGCTCCTGCTGAAAGTGCTCTGATTTTCACTCTGTTTCTGATTTCTCCTGCCCCCAGGTGGTATACAAAAAGGCCGTCATGGCTGTGGGGTCACTGACAATCAACGAGGAGCGGGCGGAAGTCATTGATTTCTCCGTGCCCTTTGTGGAGACGGGCATCAGTGTCATGGTGTCTAGGAGCAATGGCACCGTATCTCCGTCTGCATTCCTGGGTGAATATAACGCTTTTCATTGAGTGAAACCATGTGGTTTTATCTATCATTTATATCTTTCTTTTATCTTTTATCTACCATGCATTACATTCACAACCGACACAATGGCTTGCTAAAAAATATATAAGAAGTACATTAAAATAATAGGAACTCTCTGAAAATACGGTAACCCCTTCACATTTGTGAGGGTTAAGGGCCCTCAAATGTAACAATTCACAAATAATACTTGGGCACCCCTGACCTGAACCCATAACAGTCTACTAGTCTGAACAGTAACATAAAAGTCTATTTATTATTAATTTCTAAACACACCGTACCACAGCTTACAATTCACATTACTTTCCTATCTAAACCTTTTTATATACTGTATTATTACTATTACAAGTATTACTACTACATGTACTACTGTATGCACTGGGAGCAATATGTTCTTGGCCGTTATTAAAAATGATAAATTAATGCACTGAAAAGTTACTGCAAGAAACACAAGTCTCCAAAAAAATTCCTGTTACGTTGCTCATGGAATAACCAAATCTGTATATATACTATAAGAGTAATATATACATAACATGTGTATACACACATATTCTTTAATAAATATGTAATTGTATATTTCAATTGCATAATAATGTTTTAATTACTGGACATTTTTTATATTTGATGTGAAGCTTTTAAATACCTTATCTGGCCTGTGACAGGGGGTGACATAGTCACATATGGTGACATAGTGTCTGTGGCTAACCGCTCTCTCGTTGCTTCTGCAGAGCCCTTCAGTGCGTCCGTGTGGGTGATGATGTTCGTGATGCTCCTCATTGTGACGGCCATGGCCGTCTTCGCCTTCGAGTACATCAGCCCCCTGGGATTTAACAGAAACCTTGCACAAGGCAAAGGTAAACCTCAACTCTGTAGCATGGAATGTACCAAAACAAGCCGTGTGTACAGGAAGAATCCAATGGTCAAGCATGTAGTGGTGCTGGAGCTAGGGTACTGGCTCGGAAAGTATTATAGGACACAAACCGTACAATTAGAGCAAGTCAGCAAAAATACTCAAAGACACAACAGCCAAAGCTTACTTAAATCTTGTATGTATTATACTGTTTTCTGGTCCCAGTGTGAAGTTGCAATACCTCAATAATTCTGTTCCATATTTACTTAACGCAATATGTTTGTAGAGGCTTATTTGTCAGCCTTTTCTACCAGACCGGAATTATGACCATCCTTCCCTGTAAGATTAAACTTCTAACAGCTTAGCAGACATTTCTACGCAAAGTGAGTTGTAATGTTCATCCATTTACACAAAGAAATATTTTTAATGGAACAAGTTTGGGCAAGGGCGCTACACGAGAGCCCATTCAGGGGTTTGAACCAGCAGTATGCCGGCTCCAAGCTCATATTCTTTAAACCAAAGAATTACCTGGTGCCCTCTAGGCTAAAGACTTGCATAACATGTTTTTTTTGTTATTTATTCATTTTATTTTTACAGTGTTTTATACATTACATAATGATAATATTACATTTAGACCGTGACACTGTGCTGGAATAGTGGTCATGGAAAGACAGATTGCAGGATATTATGTTTTTTTTATATACACATGAATATGTGTATATTCTTTGAATTAAAAATTCAAAGTTGTGTATATCTTGCAGACTGTAGTCTCATTCATTGTATATTGTCCTTCTTCACAGATCCCCACGGACCCTCCTTTACCATCGGTAAAGCTATATGGCTCCTCTGGGGCCTTGTCTTCAACAACTCCGTGCCCGTAGAGAATCCCAGGGGGACCACCAGTAAATTCATCGTATCCGTATGGGCCTTCTTTGCCGTGATATTTCTGGCCAGCTACACTGCCAACCTGGCGGCCTTTATGATCCAGGAGGAGTTTGTCGACCAAGTCACTGGCCTCAGTGACAAGAAGGTGAGTGGTGATGACAAGTGACACCGACCAGCTGACTGCTAAGCTAACTTAGCTGACTAGCTACTGAACATTGATTTTGGTGATTTATAAGAATGGAGGAAGTCCTGTAGTCAGCCCATGGATAATTTGTTATTGTTATTTCCTGCAACACCAGGCTATGCTTAGGAATCTTTTTATACCCTCAGAATATAATTTTTCTACATGCTTTAGAATTCCTAATTGTATTCTTTAATGTGTGTTTTCTTTCTAATGCACTGGGGCTAGTTCATCTTTTCAGCCACACTAGCCCTAAGTGTGCATTGTTCATTTGAAAATCCTCATACCAGAATTTGTGTGCATGATCAGTGTAGCTCATTATGCCGTGTTATGTGGGTGTCTGCCAGAACGAAACAATAAAATTATGCAGAAAACTTGGCCTCAAAACGATTTAGTTCGTTAAGTCAATGCACATAATTTAATAGTATCCAAAGCTAACAGTCTAAAAAAAAGCAAAAATTATCATGTAGAAAAAAAAATTATTCCTTATTAGGTAATGTGTTTATTTTGGTACAAAAGAGATCCATACTACAATGCAACAGAAATAACTAAATATATGGTAACACTCCTTGAGGGGGCACAAATCATGTAGTAGTGCATGTTTACTTAATGCATTAAGAAACTAAGTTACATACTTATCCCCTGTTCGCTCATCATTAATTGATCATAATGGTTCATTATTTCATGCAGTTACTATATTTGTTCATGATTTTCACTTGAGTAGCAACTGAGTTACTAAGTTACTTGTAGATTCAAATGGCACATGCAGTCATTTACAGGAATGAAATAGCTTTAAAACGGTATCCAAATATAGTTAGCTAACAAAGTAGTCTGCATTCAGTTTTGGTGTGCACCGCTAAGAATTACATTGTTTGAGATGTTAGTGCAGTGGTGCAGTCCTTGTTGTTTTAATGGTATGGAATGCTTACTAACATGGAATCAGTAATATTAAAATCACACCAAAAAAAAATCCTGTGCTTAAAGTATTATAGACACACCTGTTCTGGAGGGTGAGGAAACCATTGCATAATGAGTAGCATGAAGTGAATCTTACTGGGTAAAATGTATGATTACCACCAATGATACGAGTTAATGATAGGCGCTCAGCTCTTTCCTCTAGCTGGCCTAGCAAGATCTTTTCCATGATTCATGGTTAAGAAAGAGTTAAAGGAAGAACACTTCAGATTTCATACTAGTTTAACACAGTATTTTAAAATGCAATTTTAAAGGTTCCACAGAACCAAGGGTATCATTGCAGGACATGGCCTGGTGGAGATATCACAGATGAGAGGGAAAAGAGTGAAGTGGCCAGGACCTTACAGAGCAAAGCTTTTGGACTGGGTTGTAGGGGGTGATTAGGAATTGTAGATAATCTGGGCATGGTGCCCCTGGCTGTGTTACAAGGGCATCATTAAGAAGTGAAAACAGCTAATGCAACCATCAGTCCCATGCGTGTCCTGGAAGGTCTGCCAAAGGAATTATTTTCTTCTAAGAAAACTGTATTCTGTTTCATGAGTGTGTCACTCCGACCAACACTCCAGAAAAACGTTAGATGGAAGCATGGCTATAGCAAAGCCACATTTTTTTCTGATGCCGATACCGACAGAAGAGCGACAGATACACATAAACTTTCCATATTATTCATATTTTTAAACTAGTAAATACAGATGAAAAATATATGCCAAAAATAGTCTACTAGAAACCTGCATAACGTACTGTTCCACCTCGTTTTTACCTCATGATTTAAGCGTTTTTTGAGGCATTTACCAGTTCAATTTGAATATCTTCCGAGCAAGGATATGCAAGTCTCCCACTGGCCACAGCGTCACTTCATTGCAATAGCAGCCCCCTCGTGTATCACAAGTTGCAGCGAGTGCGCAAAACAGCTCAAGCGACTCCCAAATCATCCATTTTCATATTACTCACGCAATTGGGTGCGCTTTGTTTAGTGGAATTTCCCATTGAACGCTACTCCCACCTCAAAGATTGTTTTTACACAGACTGCAAATCGCTGCTACTGGTTGCCGGTAAAAGTGTAAAATACATCCAAATCTGATGTTCTTACGTTACCCCTACTGCGAAGGGTATGCGCATGACATCAAAGTAGGCGGAAGTCACTGTGCTCAGTAGCAAAAAAATTGAGGGAAGCTGAAGAGCTGTTGTGCAATTGACTGTACAAATAGATTTAACACGAAATAGGAGCTATCTTTGAGAGAACGACAAATTCTAAATAAACACGGATCAGTCACGTATGGCCGATACACAATCCGTTATATAGGTCTGTATCAACGTGGATACCGATCTGAATATGGAATCGGTGCATCTCTAGATGGATGCCAGGGCATAACGTTTATCACAGGAGTCAGGATATAAGAATTATTACATTCTCAATCTAGGAGATTTATTGTGTTTGAATTAATATTCAAGTGGTAAACGTGTTCAAATTATTCTTTGATTAAATGCAAGTCCATTAAACTGGTCAGATGAATTATTTTTGGGAAATAAAAGCCTGATATTTACTTAATACATCATAGCACATTTGATATCGTGTCCATGTAATCATAATGATTATATTCTCTTATATTACTATAATAACACTATCATTGCAATGTTTTCCTGGCTTTTCACTGTTATACCTCCCCACAGTTCCAGAGTCCAAACTCCTATTCACCCCCTTTCCGCTTTGGGACCGTTCCTAATGGAAGTACGGAGCGGAATATCCGGAAGAACTACCCAGATATGCATCAATACATGGTAAAATATCACCAGACTGGCGTACAGGATGCACTGGTCAGCCTTAAAACTGGGTGAGTCTTATTTGGAGATGGTAGAGAATTTTTCTTTGTTCATTGTTCCCTGAGAAACGCCATGTCTAACTAGGCTAGTGAATAACACAGACAGGTTTATTTAAGCACAGTAGGCTATCCACCATAGAGAATATACATTCCGACAACGTTCTGCAGTTAATAGAAAAATAAATAAATCTCGTTTGCTGTTATAAAACCTCCTGATATACTTGGTGACGGCTTCAGTACTCTTGATGTTTTACTGCAGGACACACTTAATAAATTCAAGGAAGTGTGATGAATGTATTTATTCCAAATGCCAGTTCAAATGCCACATTGGAAAACCCAATTTGTCATTGATGTCACCGTGATTTGGAGAGATCACTGTGCCCACACTGGGTTCTTAGTTGAGACAAACGCGGTAGTATGAGGACAAATGTGGCTACATTTCTGTTGAACATTCCCCCTGTGCTGTACCCTAGCCTCTTCTGTCAATAATGTCAACTCCTCTCATTACAGCAGATACAGCCAGTGTGTTTCATATAGCCCAGTCTCAGAGAGGTCAAATGCCCAGTATTATACTCTCAAACAGACCCTTACTTTAGACAGTGACTCATAAGAAAAGACAATAACTGTCACAGAGATTAAGAACTACAGCTTACGATTCTGTGAACTTCCTGTGAACGGTCTCATTAATGAATCACCCTATCCACACTTCAGATAATGGTGCAACTACCGTTAAATATTTTGAGCTTCAGCTAATAAAAAAAATACACAGCTTTCCCATGGTGCATAACAAGCAATCGTGGAGTAAAGCGACAACTCTTTTGTGAATATCGCTAATTATAATAGTCTGAATCTGTAATCCTGTAATTGTGCTCATCGCAAAGCAATCACGTTTGACTGCGGCTATCTATCTTGTCTGGCAGGAAACTGGATGCTTTCATATATGATGCTGCCGTGCTGAACTACATGGCTGGTCGAGATGAGGGCTGCAAGCTTGTGACCATCGGAAGTGGTTATATCTTCGCCACCACAGGCTACGGGATAGCCCTGCAGAAGGGCTCATACTGGAAGAGGCAGGTCGACCTGGCGATCCTGGGCATCATCGGAGATGGTAAGAAAGCCCATTGTGGCATTCTTAGTTAGGGAAGAGAAGTGCAAGGGGCAGGAAAAATAGTAGAAATGCACTACAGATCCACCCACATGACTCATGGGTGTTTAGCTTGGAGGGAAGAAGGAATCCGCATCATTTTAGGCTTCACGTTTGAAGTCAGAGGGAAAAAAAACATGTAAACATGTGGCATAAAAACCGTGATTTGGTATTCTCTCTTAAACCCAAGTTTTAAAGCACTGTTTGTTTATGAAACAAAATCTATCCTTTGGTTTATTGCATATTTTATAATTTTTAATAATTTTTTATACGCATTGTAGATTTATTGGTTTGATAATAAAATTTATATATACTGTATATATATAATTTTATTTAGAAACAACCAGTAATTTTCAAGAGGTAATAAATTGAAACCCAATTTATAGTTCTAGAAGAGCTGTTCTGAGTTAAGAAGTTCATCGACAAGGATTCTCATTGGGTAATATTTCATTTGTAACACTGTTGCAATAACATAGACTAACAAACATTTGTGTTTAGCATGCCTTTAGGAGCCAGTTGCTACAATTGCAAATAATAGCAAAATTACAGAACTGAATGAGTCAGTTAAAGAATTATGACACTTATGCCTGTGCAGAAGATATATGCCAATATGTTAAGCATTGCTTGTCAATAGACTTTTGTTATCAAACCTTTGAATTTGCATGTTGAATTTTGCATGCATAATTACAATACATAAAATACATGTACACATATATTATGCATGTGTGTTTATTAATTTTTTTTAAATCATTCACATTTAGCCCGATAGTATAACCGTTTTATTATTGTTTAACCAACAAGTTTAATTAGATTATTAATATATGCTTAGCATAATAGCAATATGTTTTATCAATTATAACTGTATATTTATTAAATATGACATGTTTTTCTTTGATTAATGATGTATATTTAGCTCAATCGCATCATGTTTTTTTGATTATAGCATTATATATAACATAATAGCAACATTGTACATAAAAAACAAATTTACAAATGTTTTAAGAAAGATCAACAACATTCACATGAACACAGAGCATTCAACACTGATTTAAGAGTATGTATTTATTATTGTGACATAACGATGTCCTACACTTGAAAGTGACATACAATACAGAGGAATAACCACAAAGAAACACGTCCTTATATTACTGTTCAGTGTGAATTTATAGCTACTGCTTCAGTTTGTACTTGGAAATTTGGATGACATATAATACAATTAGGCCAGCAATTAAATGCACATCAATAAAGCATAATCCCTAATATTATCAAGGTAATAATTATTAGAATCATGACAGTTAAGCAAACAGGATGCTATGTAGCTAAATATAGTCTTACAGTTATTATCCATATAACATATCGCTATTGAGCTAAATATACATTTATAATTTAATTAAATATGTAAGTTAAGTCATAATAAAACATGTCAGGTATACTATCCAGGTTAAATGTGATAATAAAAACACATCTTTTTTGAGACATTTGTAAATGTATTTTATGCATGGTAATGGTCAATGAATCATGTCACTATGGAACTAAATGTATGGTTATAATAGTTTTAAAAAGCATTATTATTCAGCTAAATATACATTAAAATGTTGGTGATACAATTCTCATTGAGCTAAATATATGATTATAATCGATAAAACATATCACTCTCAAGCTAATTATACATTAATAATCTAATTATATACAACATCGGAAATAATTAAGAGACCACTGTATTTTTCCTGTATCCTGGTTCTGCTGGCAGAAGGCTATGCTGAGCAGCAGGTTGGTTCCTGATTAAAAATTTCTAAGGCAACAGTACACAAGATTAAGGTGAACCCGGAGTCCATAGACCAGGTAAAGGGCAGAAACGAGACTCTAATGCCAGACATGAACGTTAACTTATCTGACAGTTTTTCATCAATCGTACGATGACATCAAATGACCTTCAAAAGGAATGGGAAACATTAAGTGCAGGTGTGAAGTGCACTGATAAGACAGTGTATATCAGGCTTCTAGAAGCAGGACTGAAGTCCCATAAAGCAAGGAAGAAGGCCTTCATTAATGAGAAACAGGAAAGAAGCAGGCTGCAGTTTGCACAAAAATATATATTATTCACAGACACACATCCATAAATTGAGAAATGAGTGAAACAAAAATTTGTGCTGTGGTCTCTTAATTTTTCCGTTGCTGTATGTCTATAATAAAACATCAGTTATAATATCCAG
>JAODUD010000095.1:25356227-25372232 GCA_026784285.1 Stomatorhinus walkeri
TTAAAAACATACATGAATTATCTACAGGTTTTGCAAGTGCCAGAGTGCATGGTAAGTGTAGGTCTAGTCATGCTGGCATTTAGTAGTTCAGTTCTTTGCCTTTGGAGCATTACAACGTCTTATGCTCCACCTGCATAGACAATAAGAGATATAAGGCATATGAATTTAATGTCACAAATCATCAGACAGGTTTCACAGGTCTCAAAGTGCATGATATGTGTAGGGCTCGTCATGTTCCTCGACCACGAATCGAAAATGAGTCGCTAAGATCTGTCTTTAGAGCATTATGATGGCCTATATACCTCCTACGTAGAAAATAATAAATATGAGGCAAATAAATTAATTTCTCAAATTACCTGCAGATTTCAGAAGTGCCAAAATGTGTAATATGTGTAGGTTTCCTCATATACTTTGACAAGCTGAAATTTAGTTGCTGGGTTCCTTGCCTTTGGGGTATTAGGTTTCCTATGTTCCACCTGCCTAGAAATATAATGGACACATTGGCTTATATTATTATTTATATCATCACCAGTGTAAGTGGGCCCTATATGTGCTTCATGTATATCACACGTTGGAATGGAGTTTCAAATCGGTGTGTCTTCCGTAATAACCATTTGTCCTTGTTTTTCCATTTGGGATCTCCATTCTGAAATGCCGCAGACTGTCAAGCCCAGTGAGCGCCTGAATTCTCAACAGGGGCTGGATTATTTCACATTTTCACAATTGGATGTAGTAACCGAATAACCAAGCTGTATATGTAATTTCACAAATGTATTTGTGAATGTGGGGTTTTCTTGTTCTTGTAATGTTTTAAAAGAGTAAATACAGAGATTTGTGAAATGTGTGTGAACATCAAATTCACTGCTAACTTTACTCTACTCAATACCCAGCGATAAAACATTCTTACTGTATTTTCTAAATTCCATTTAGACCTAAAACACATCAAACGGTATCCACATTTATATATATAATGGTTGTTGTGTACCGTATTATGTATGATGATGTGGCAAGATTGGCCATAGGTATGCATATGTGAATGGATGATGTGTGAGTGTGCCTAATGATGGGTTGGTGCCCCAACCTGGGTTGTTCCCTGCCATGCGTATGTCGCTTCTGGCATAGGCACCAGACCCCTACGACCCTCAATGGATGGATGGATGAATATCCATGTGATCTCTGTTGTGGATTAGCAGAGGGTTCCCTTGGGTATGTTGCAGACTTATTGTGGACTCTCTGCATTTGTGTGTGATATATTTATACAATGAACATTGATGTAGTGGCACTGTGATGGGTTCCTGTTGCGTCTTGTAGGTGAGATGGAGGAACTTGAAGCACAGTGGCTTACTGGCATCTGTCATAATGAGAAGAATGAGGTGATGAGCAGTCAGCTGGATGTGGACAATATGGCAGGCGTCTTCTATATGCTGGCCGCAGCCATGGTCCTCAGTCTTATTGTCTTCATCTGGGAACACTTGTTCTACTGGAAGATGCGCTACTGCTTCACTGGCATGTGTAGCGGGAAGCCGGGGATGCTCTTCACCATCAGCAGGGTGAGATCCGCTTTCACTTCCTCACATTTTTTGGTAGATACAGGCGGGAAACAAAGAAACTTCCCCAGCTTCCAGCTGAATGAACAGCAGATTGTTGGCTTTTCATGCATATCTCTATGCTGCATTCTAAAATGGCTGCATTCATTCAACAGCTGTTTTAAAGCTCCTTTCCCTCATATTTTTGTGCTGAATCTTTTACACCAAATCTCATGAGCCTCCAACACCACAGATGGTACTTTGTGATTTCATGATCCCTGATACTTAAACTTTAAGACTCAGTTTGATAAAATTCAAGATGAATGTTGTCAGAAAATGGACCACGTTCCTAAAGCAAACATATCATTCAAACGACAGAAACATGTTTTGCACATGCATGTATAATCTTTGTTTATTTGATTTGTGAACTGTTACAGACAGAGGCAGATCAGCTAATGTCATATTAATGCTTCTGAAGTAGGACAAGTAAAGAGTCATTCTGACTGAAATGTTAAACTACTAAAGGAAAGTATCCAAGGATTTTGTACATGCAGTTGGTTCAATGTTTGTCCATTTTCCTTGGCAGATTTGCTCATGCTCATTCTGGTGGCTTGGGAATTGCTAATGAACCACAGTCTTTCCACAGATTCTCAGTGGGATTTCAGTCAGGACTTTGGCTACATGAAAACATTCAGTTGGTTACTCATGAGGGTTGTTATAAAAGCTGCTATTTAGCTGGATACTTATATTGATCACAACTGTACCTGGTACTATGTAGTCATTTTTGGAAGTACACACATTTAGTTATATGTTATGTTTTGGGTATCGTACAGTCATCTATGACATGACATTGCTTTGACAACAACAGGATACACAAGTAAAAACATTAATTGTACGACAACTGCAATAAATACGGCTAAGAAAAAATAATGCCTTTTTATTAAGAAATTTTCTAAAATTTCTAAACAAGGACAACATGCTATAATGACATTTTTAATACATTTTAATTAGTAAAAACTGCCTTTAGTTGCTCAGATAGCTTGCAGACTTAAAGTGACCCTATTAATAGTGTTAATTACGATCCTTTGTTTAATGATTTGTATAAAATTTTATTAAAATGTAAGTTCATCCATCCAGTTGTCACTTTGGTAAGTAGGTCATATGTATGTGTGTAGGTATGCGTCACATTTAGTATGTGTTGCGTTACCTGTGTCTTAAGCTCAATCCACTGAGCCATAATTCCCATCATCGCATTGGTTTAAGTTGGTTCCCTTCCTCTTCCAGGGGATATGGAGTTGCATCCATGGGGTCCACATTGAGATGAAGAAGAAGCCCGAGCTGGACTTCAGCCCACAGGCAAACATGCTGAACATCATAAAGTCTGCCAAGCAGATGACCAACATGACCAACATCAGTGTGTCGAGAATCAACTCTCCCAAGCGTCCTGGGGATTTCAAGCACTCCAGTACTCCCATGCTTATGGATATGATGGCAGATAAAGGGAATTTTGTCTATACGGAAAATCGGAGCTATGTGCCGAAGGAAGGGATCTATGGCGAGACCAGCGACATAGCGTACCTGACCAATCGGCACAAGGATCACCTGAACAACTATGTCTTCCCGGGTCAGCATCCCCTAACCCTGAATGAGGCGAACCCCAACAAAGTGGAAGTGACCGTCAGCGAAGACGCCTCTCAGGCTAATTCCAAACCACGCGCCCTGTGGAAGAAGTCAGTGGAAACGCTACGCCAGAACCAGAGCTCCATCCAGGGTACCCTGTCGCCTGACCCTCGCCTGTCTATGAAAAGCCAGCGATACCTGCCTGAGGATGCTGCCCACTCTGACATTTCCGAGTGCTCCAGCAGGGCCGCGTCCTACAAAGATCTTGACAACAACCAGAAGCACCAAAAACCTAAAGATAACTTAAAAAAAAAATCCATGACGTTGAAATTCCCTAAGGATTGCAGTGAAATGGAGTTGTCCTACTTAAAGGGCAAGCAGGTAGGACAGTCTCGAGAAAAAATATACACCATAGACTCAGACCATGAGCTTAGCTTGCGTTCAGATTCTCTGCTCTACAGGGGGAGCAGGGGTGTACCTGAGGATTTGGATTGTACCGACATTTATTCAGATCACAATGACAACTACAGGAAATCAGATCAACTTATCATCCAGCTCAACAGCAGCCCTTTGCATCACGTCAGCACCAACATCACCCCTAACAATAAAAACAAATTCAACATGCATACCAAACATTTTACCCTGAAAGAAAAAAATGTCAGCTCGCATGAAACAAATGACCGCTATAAACAGACTCACTGTCGTAGCTGCCTGTCTAAGGTCCCAAATTATTCGGGCTTGTACACTGTCAGGTCCCCTTATAATCGCTGTGAGGCATGTTTGCACATTGGCAACCTTTATGACATTAGCGAGGACCAGATGTTACAGGACTCCACAAGCCCCCCTGTGCAACAGGGAGAAATATTTAGCCATTACTGGCCCCAGACTGTGGGACCACAGACACTTCAAAGCAGTAAACTGGGAATCACCAGGCAGTACTCCTATGACAATATCCTGGAGAGGCCCAAGGAGACTGATGTAGATAAGCCGGCACGCAGTGTCAGCTTGAAGGACAAGGAAAGGATTACGGACGATGACCCGTATGCAAACGTTTTGAACGTTAAACCAGACTATGCATTCTTTAACAAAACCATGCCCTTCAATCATAACTTGGGGGAAAGCAAACGCAGTAGGTCACTTTACCCCGATCACCCATCGGACAACCCTTTCGTGCACTCTTTTCGCGACGATCAGCGCCTGGTGCATGGCAGCAGCTACTCGGACATTTACAGACAGCTGGCACCAAGAAACGACAGCAATCTGAAGCTTTCGCTGAAGTCCGCCACCACCTATTGCTCTAGAGACGGTCGATTAGCCAATGACGTGTACTTTTCTGAGCATGCAATGCCTTATGTAGCTAACCAGACTATTTCATACACAACACCCCGGGTTCTGAATTCTTGCAGCAATAGACGAATATATAAGAAAATGCCTAGTATTGAATCAGATGTATAATGCTCTTTGTAAAGCTCTATATGGAACTATTTAAGTAAGTCACTCACATCCAAATGAGGAGTATTACATCTTTCTTGGAAACAAATGTTTTTAAAGAAGTGTATTTTTTCCTCTTAATTTGTTTTTGTGTATTAATATGTTGACCATATATGGCTTGCCAATGGTTTATAGCATTTTAATTTAGACTTTTAGTGATATTTTCTGACCTTAGAGTATATTGGAGACAAACTGGTGTTTTGAGCAGTTAGAGGTACTGGTTGAGGTTACCATCTTTTTTTAGGATAATGGAATGCAACTTGGGAAGGGGGGGGGGGGGGTGAGGGCTAATATTGGGACTCGGAGGTGGTGAAACTCTCTTTCAGCATTGTGTCACCTTGAGGAAATCGGTAGGCTTGGTAATTATTAATATTTACATATTTTATTGCCTAATGTTTGAGTCTGAATGTAATGTTGCAATGTCTGGACTAATGTACAATAAAATAGCTTCAGTGATAATCTGAATAGTAGAATATTTACACTGGATGTTTGTTAGTATGTTTTCATCCTTTTTTGTCTTTGGTTGATGAACAGTTTAATGAAATACAACAAATATGGTGAAAATTCAAAATAGCCATTCAATGAGAAATGAGCCATTTCAAACAGAAAATGAAATAGCACCTTGAGGTATCTGCAGTATATCCAAAATCGTTTAATAAGTTTAGTCTTGGTTAATCACCATATTATTTAGAAATCCAGTTTTGTTGATTATATCTGGAAATTAAAAGGGAATTCCCAAGATATTGTCAACATTATTTCTATTCTTCACCAGATTATTTCCCGTATATCCAAGGAATGCACCTCAAAAAGAGAATTGGCCCTCTATTATTCAGACCAGTCTGTCTTTTTGTTCAGATTACAATGGATAGATTTATCATCGATATATTTTTCTGATCTCAGTCACCATAGTCTGTCTTCTGTGAATCAGGTTCATAGAGCAACATTTTTATACAGAAGTCATCTGCATTCCTTTAGAGATCCGTGTCATTGCACAACGTGTACACATTTCTGAAAACAGAGTGAAGAAGCACCAGGTATTAATCAGGACCATCAACATAGCAACCAAAGACTACGCATAGCCGTCTGATCATCTCTGCTTTGTTAAACTGTCTCCATGCATCCTTCTTGGACTGCAATGTGATTTCATTCTCTCACAGTTTGTAAGTGACGTCATCATTCTTTTACCTGACAGAATCCCGGCAGTCTATTTCATGCGTCACTATCAAAATGTTGATTCTGTCAGTATAGCTGAATCACAAAGACTGCTGATTGAATATCCTGAGCAAAATGACTTGGCTTTCCACGTCAGCCTGCTAACTAGTGTATGTGCAACTGATACAGAGAGTGTTTCAAGGCTAAATGATCTGTTTTTTGATGTATTTCAGTGAAATCTGCCCTTCGTCCCCTTCTGGAGGTGACTTTGTTAGTGTAGACATGGTCAGAAAAAACTTTTTTGAATATCAATCTTTTTATATATATACATAAATATCAGAAAGAAAAAAAATAACATGGAGATTTAAAAGCTTTTAAGAAGGTCAATATATCCAGATTAAACAAAATAATCTCTGTAGGGGCATTTTGTTTGATCACATGCAACGCTGAAATCCAACCAAACCACGTATACATTAAACTTTCTTTAGGAAACAGTAGACTTAATATGTGCTTCCGCGTTCTCTGTTGTAAATGCTGAATTTAGGTGGTGGGACTTTGCAATCAAAAGCATTACTTTGCAGCCCTAGATGGTGGAATAGAGATTCACCCCTTTACACACTCAATATGCCCTTCCAAGTGATTTCACGTCATAGGTTCAAAACCATATCATGGTTGTTGGTCTATGCTAGGTTTTCAGGTAGTAGCTCATTAAAGGTGTGTTCATTTTGTTAAATTTTGTAAAATACTGATAATAAATGATTGCAATACTACCTTCTCAGTATTATTATAGATGTGGGGCTTTTAGTTTAATGTTTCTGGTTTATCATGTATCACACTTACTGCCATTCTTAAAGCATTATTTAATTTCTTGTCTTTGGTTTATTTAACAGTAATTCCTTACCAGAATTTATTATTTTGCATGTATATTTGAACAAAAAAAACTATATGGAAATGTTCTTACTGATCTAAAGTGGATGCTTGTGCAGTCAAATTTGCAAGCTGTAATTCGTGACCCTGGCTTAACAAGCACAAACCATTCCATGTGAACATTTGCCATGCTATTGTGAAATACTTTATGGACTTTCCATCTGAAACAGGGTAATAAATAATTCGAAGTTGTACACGATATTTTGAAAGCTTTATTACTCTTTTATTTCGCTATTTTTTTTTTTTAGTGCTATCATATTTTGGAGCTGTACGTTGTGTAATAACCTGTTCGCATTATGCTGTCATTCAGTCAAGAGCGGCATGTAAAGCTACGTATGGAATTAAACATTTAAAACCTCAGCTGCCCATAATTATTAGTTAATAAAACCGCAAAAAAGAAATTCTAGAGAATATGGACATTAAGCTCATTTTCAATTTATTGTCTTTTATTTCGTTCTGCATAGGTTTTATGGACAGTATTCTTCTGCTGACATGAATATGTCTCGGTCAGTAATTTGGACTGATAAACAGTGACCACACCTGTTCGTAACACCAAGGGTTCTGTGCTTTGGCTGTGTGTGTCAAAAGAGATCCAGCTGTAGGTCATGTTCTCATGTACTGCGCATTGTATCTTTGGGTGGCTTGCTTTCCTTAGCTCAGGCTTTGCATGCAATCATCCCTTTTGTGATTTCGTTATAGAACTTGCACTTTATCCAAATAAATTTTTCAAGTAAATGATGAATTTATTTTTGAGGGATGTTCTACCTTACATGATTGAGGCGGGAGGTAAATACTGCACATTTCTACAGCTGTTCATGTTAATTTATGTTTGCCTTAAGCTATAGTCAATATTTTAAGATCAAATGTTATAACATATCATATTTAATGTATATTGTTTACCCTCGTGTTGTTACTTGCAGTTTTCCCACTGTTCTGTCCAGTCTGTTGGAGCTTTCTGCACACAAAAATGTTTATTTTTTGACAGTTATATTAATCTTCATTTTCTGAGAAGGAAAGGTGACGCGTGAGCAGCATTAAAATGTAAAGCACATAGAAAAGAATTCCATTTTTGTATCATCTATAGATTTTCATATTTTAAAAAGTGTTAAATATTTGAAGCATGTTAAATGGCGTGCTAAAAAGTTTATAACTGAACAATTTAAAAAATGTATCTTATGTTATTTAGGAATTTGTCGACGTGTCGCTTTGGGCCAACAACATGACCTGTTTAATATCCCCTCTGTATAATACCTCTTTCCTGTGTGATAAAGGAGTGTGTAATGCAAATGGATATAATGCCTTCTTTTCCTTAACTGATTAAAATCACGTCAGGTTGAAATCTTTTCTGTACACATATTTAACTTTGTATATTGTATATACTTATACACACCATAAATCTATAGAGCTGATGATATATTTCTGTAAATAAGGATCTGCTGGAGCTTCTGAAGTCTCCATGTGGGAGCCAGACGTCTCAGGACCATGGCATGCAGAGTGTGAGTGTCTCACTGATGTGCTGTAACCTCCAATGTTCATGAAAAATGAAACAGATCTAAGGTCACACATTAGAAAACTACTAAAATGCATTGTTTGTTTTAATGACTAGAATATGAAGCAGTTCCATGTTTGCTCGAACTGACACAATCACATTTAGCATTACTGCAGCAATTTACAGGGAAACAAAAAGGATAAACTTATTTTACAGCTTTAAATATTTTACTACTGATAAAGCCAGAATAAGCCATTTTATTGATATCTTTTATTTCCTACATAGATATTTCATCCAACAAGCACCTGAGAAACTATTTAGTCAGTGGGTAATTGATTTTCATATTGCTAAATGGCACTTTGTTAAATGGCAAGTACTACTGTGTAGGTAATATTGTGAATGTTACTGGAAATTACATACTGTAGTGAAAAACCAATCTTCCTTTCTGCATATCATGCATACTTTTCTGACTACATTTCAGAATAATTTTGGATTTGTCTAACAGAGTCTGTCAATAGTAAATAATGAAACATCAGCCCAATTAATATGAATGAGAGTGTTACTTTGCCCTGTGTTACCGAGAATAGTCTACATAATAATAAGCAGTACTTTAATAACAATATAACAGTTACACCTGTGTACTGGATCCATGTAGGTGAAAACTGTAATAATGTGATAATGTTTAATATTGTTATTAACTTTCAGTGAATTTAAATCCCAAAAATGCATTGAAAGTCTGGTGTCAAAAACACTACCTTAGGCTTATAGTAAGAATACACAGTGTTGGAAGTTACTCACAAAAGTAATCCATTATAGACACCTCCAATTTAGACCGAAGTTCTGTTTCAACCAACTAGTTCGGTACTCTGTGACTGAAACTCTTTATTCTCCATTGGTTGGTCTGGATTTGTACTTTCTACTTTTACTAATGGATTACCTTTGTGAGTAACTTCCCCAACACTGATAATACATGCGTGTGTTTAACAGTCAGGGCTGGTCAATCCTATAGGTGGCATAATTGGCCACCTTGGGCACTTTCCTTGGACAGTGATGTGTCAGCGGTTATGCTCGCTTACGGCACCACATCAACTAGGACTTGTACTGTTTATGATTTTCTGTTGTTTCCAGTTAATTAAAAGGAATTTATATTGAAAATTTTAGAAACAACTTGCTTTACCTATAATAACCAATGATTATCTATAATAAAGAATTAAAATACAGATATAAAATATATATACCTTTGAATAGTTTACAGATTATTTTCTATAGTAGTCTTTTTGGCATTTTGGAAAGAATTTTAGGTAAAAGATTCTGCAATTACACACAATTTACACAGAGCTGCTTATATGACAGAGGTTATTGTAATTACAATTTATATTGAGGAGGGAAGTCAATGTCATGTTATCCATGTCATATAAAATAGGTAATGTGACCCAGTCCCTGAGTGGCAGAAAGAGAGAAAGTTATAGAGGGATGGCGATGCCATCTTTTTAACCTTTCTGCTAAGTTCAGATATATTAATACATCACCGATTCTTGCATTAGTCACTTTTGACAAATGTGCACTGAGCTTTTCAGTGTTAGAATTTTAACCATATTCCTATTCTATCTGAAGTACATTAGTCTCCTTTTTTTTTGTAACATCAAAACAATATATACCACGTTTCTTGAAATTTTATTATGTTGTCCTTATTGTGCATAACTATATAATGAGGGAATGAGTTTAAATGTTTCTAAATGCTGTGAAATGTAAATACAATGCCAGAACGAAAAATTTGAAAAGGTGTAAAAATGAGAATAGCTAAAAATGTAGTTTTCTAAGGAAGAATTCTGATATTCTGCTTACTATGATGACTGTTTACAACAGGAAAGAGATCTCAAACTGATGCCAGTGTCAGTATCTTTGGATGTTATATGTTAAATTGCTACAGAAAAGGCTCTAGTCTGATCACTTGCATTTGTTTTTCCACAAAAATATCTGTGACAGGTCAAGGTCCCAAATGTTGTATTTTCATATTTAAAAAAATCCATAGAACAACATTAATGAAAAATATCTTCACACAGTACCTACTGTATTTCAATACATCCGAGGAGCAAGTAAAAATTATTTAGAGCGAATATTAAACTTTCTTCAGTGTTTCAAGTTTGTGACAAACAGATTTAGTGTTACTTACTCATGGTTCTTTGTAACTATTTTGAATTTTTAACTATTGATTTACTGTTTTGGTCATAATTGGTTATGATTTTTAATTTTATACAGTGATTATGTATTCTGATATTTGATTTGGTTTCTGTCCTGTTGTCTTTGTTTGCTGTCTGTGATATTTATGAATCCTTGCCTACCTTTCCATATATATTGAGCATTCTGTTCACTGCACTTCATGTTGATAAACTTCCCCTTGAGCATATAAGTTCTCTGAGATATGCCCTGATTTGCATATTAATTAATCAAAGTCTGCAACAGGGGACAGTTCACACAATTATCACTTTTTACTTACTGTCAATAAATCAGACTTAAACTAATTGTCTTAAAAGGTGTGAAGGCTAATGTCAGTCCAGCTAACTGTAACACTATACTTTTAAAAATTATTTACAGAATTTAATTAGATGTTACAAATACAGTTGCTATACAAATCACAGGTTCAGTAAAATTCAATCCATCCATCCGTACATCCATCCTTCTAACCCCATATCCAAAACAAGTTCTTCAATAGTCTATCCCAGCAAGTACTGGACACCAGTCAGAGGACATCCAGAGTGTGATAGCAGTACATTACAAACCAACCAAGTGAGTTTTTTTCAGGCAGGCTACTAAAAAAGCATGGAGCAGCTCAGCTGTCTCTACATATTAATTTCAAACCCCTTTATTCATTTTAATGAGGGAGACATGACACAGCGTTTACCCCATCAAACACAGAAGCGAGGCACAATTGATGTTCCCAACCCATTCTTGTTTACATGTGAATAAATGAGCAAGGACTGAGGTGTTAGTTAATTGGTATTGTGACTGCTTAGTGGTCAGTTCATTAAGGAAACGTGTCTCTTGTTGGTGATGTTTTGTCAAAGAGTACATCTGTATAAAGAATTCTAATTGATTCCATTTCTTATTAACATATTTTCCCTTAACAAGGGTAAATTAGTATATTTCAGTAGTTTCTTAGAGTTTGGCGGGTTTTGCATATTTGTAGGTTGCCTCCAGAAATGTTGTCTATAGGTTCTATGTTTCCTCCAAAATAACTGATGACACTGAAGTTTGTAGTTTTGGACAAATATCACATTCATAAAAACATAAAAGATGATCACATTTCTTGTAGTAAAAGTCTGTAGGCAGGGTCAGATCCTGACAGCATGTCAACAGGCACCAGGAGGCAAATACTAAAATAAATGGATTTCTGACTTTCTGCTTGTTATGGATTACAGTAGGTAGATTACAGACCTATATTTCAAACAAATAGCTTGAATGAGTTTGATTTCTGGAACAGCAGATGTAATGTGGGAAGTTTCTGTGTTAAAATAAGAGCTCAAGTAAAAGAATAAAGAAAGAAATAAGTGAGTTTGATGGAATATTTGGGGTTACAAAGGAAAGAGTGAATAGATTGCACTGCAGAGCACAGATAAGATTAGCAACTGGATTTGGGGGTCAGCGTATTTTCTAGGTTTGATTAATTATTCATACAGCAGGTCATTTGAAGTTAGCTTCTGTAAAGCCAAACTACAGAGAAGAGAAGGACTAAGTCGCTGGTATAAAACAGAAGTCAATGAGTGTACTTTGTAAATATGTACCAGTAAGCGGTTTGTAACAGCGGTTTGGACAGTTAATGAGAACTTGTAATGTGGGTATGATACTTGCTAAAAATCTAGATCCTATTTTTAACCCCCTCCCAAAAAAAGAAAAAAAAAATAATGTAGTCAAACAGTTGAAGCAGTATTATATGGGAATTCGGGGCATGTTTTCATATCAGTGCTTCAAAGGTCCTGTAAACGAAACCTAGTTTCGGTTTTAAAGATCAAAAGCATACACATACAATCCTGTTAAGACTAGACACCATGCTGACTGCAAGACAAATGAAAAAAGAACCTTCATTAGTTCAGTATCACTAGAAATTGTTAGGCTTAGAAGTCAATCAAGAATAATAGGGGTATTTCTTTATTAAGTTCATGTACCTTTTGCATGGAAATGTAATGATAAATCTGTATTTCAGAAAATTGCATGATCCTCTTCTTGTCACACAATATTGAACATGAGAATACAATGAGAGCACTTGTATTACAATTGAATACAGTACTTCAATTTATAACAATAGATGACACTGATTATTTACACTACCACAATGGTCTTTTGGAAAATGTGCTGGGCAAGCTAATGAACTCAATTGGACAATTCTGAAAAACTAATTATAGCTGCAAATAGGGCTTCCTAGCTGACTAGATTATTACCTTGAACTGTGTGGTGAAAAGACAACATAATTAGCACAGCATTTAGTAATAAGAAATTGAGTAGCATCCTACAATTGAAAAGCAGAAAAGGCTAATATCAATACTTTCTAAAAGCCTGATTAAACATGTCAGTGACATTTAAATTAACATTTTTATTGTTACAAAGGCTTGTTACAAAAGATTATTTTCCTTCATTGTTTTGCTGTTACATAGATTGCTGTTCCTGATATTAATCATACGTAAAAAGTGAAGGATATTAATCCAGTCAGTGTTATAACAGAGTGTGGATAATCCAGTGTTTCTCTTTAGAGTCACATTTTTGAAACTTGTCTTTATAATGTGTTTTGTAAGTGTTATCACTTAAAATGTGGTACCAAAGAACATAACAAACCCATAGAATAAGGAAAGAAAGTACACACTATGCACTTGGATATGTTGTAGACACATTGCATTGGTGGACATTGCTAACACCGTGTTGATAAACAGACAGAAAAACTTCAACCTGTTGGTAAAAATGTACGCAAATGTTTGCTTGCTCACTTCCTTTTTAAAGGAGTGCCTGAGGTGCTCCGTCATGCATCTGGGGGGATAACCCTTTGCTTGTGGGTTCTCCTGAAACTCCCACCTCTCTATTGAGACGATGGGCCTCATTTTTCAGAACAGAGCACAGTTCGGATGCCTCTCTTCTCTCCTCCACTGATTCCAAGGAGCCTAGACTAAGTCCTGCAACAAAGCCAGCTTTCATCTAAAGTCTGTTCAGCCTACCAGCAAAGAGCAGTGAAGAACATGATGGACGGCTATGACAGATCGCTAAAGCTGGATTGCCTGGTGAATTTTGCCAGTTAATTTGATCCGATCTTTTACCATTCACTGAATCCCTCAGCACTTGCTGCAATTTTCTGGCTTATTAACAATCTATCATAAGTTCTCATTTTATAATTATTGGGATTCTAAAGCTGTTGCCAGTGCAGAGATAAAATGCTCAGAAGGGAAGTAATTTCCTTCATATCTCTGTGAAAACAAACTTAGAGAACAAGTTAAAACACTGGAGTCATTTCATTCTCTCTTATTTACCATTCCAAAGTAAGACCCTATCAAAGTGTCTGTCATGGTACAGAATGGGCAGCGGTGGGTAACAGATGACAGCAGATTAAGGAACCTAGCATAGAAAATGCATAACTATCAAATGCATCTCACATGAACAAGGGCCAGTTTCTTTCAACTTTATGCATGAAGCTGAGGGAAGCTGTTATACTTGCCAGGTACTTAAACAGAAGCATCAAAGGCATAACTCTCTCCCCCCCCCACCGTCTATTTATAGCTTTTAATAAAGGATTTCTGAAGAATTTTAGTTGACATATAATTCCGTTCCTATGCATATGTAAACCCCAGATAATTAAATTTGCTTTGCTATGTTCTAGTCTATAACTTCAAAGGTATTTTAAATATCTGTTTGATTAAGAAAACTAGAGTATTTAATTAGTTCCATTTTTAACACCGAGATTAATTTTTCCCTAAGGAGCCTCATGACGACCTCACAAAGCAATTTCCAGAGTTCTCTCTCGTCACCTTTACAGTAAAGCCCCTTGTTGTTCTAGGTGTAGTGCACATGGTTATTTATGCAACAAAAGCTCACAACGAAACTATTTTATGTTATGACAGCAAATTATACAATTCATTAGTGGTATAATTTTCTAAATTTTGCTAAAAGGATTAATCGTTCCTTATTCGGGATATATAGCAGTTAGTAATCCATCCACCCCTTTTTACATTGCTGTAAAAATTCAGTATAATGAGCTATGGACTGCAGTCACAGACCTCCTTGGCATTGCAGGATACAGTGTATTTTTAGTTCAACATGATGCTAGCAGATGAAATGATTTGCGCTATGGAAGTCACAAGCTGAAAATTATGACCACTCTAAATATATACAAACAATGATTTATGAATTCAGTCTGGTTGTGTGAGACTGGAAATCTCAGTAGCTCTTTGCTCACTCAGTCACTCGTTGAGCAGCACCTACAGTATGTGACACTGACACTGGTGTCTGATTATGCTGACATTGATGGAGAAACCTTTAAGATACCAGGCTACCCAGAATGCTCTGCACCCTTCTGACTGTGTCAAGAAACACAATGGCCAAATGAGGAGGAGCATGTTTCTCTGATGGATTCCTTCTCAAGCTTTTATTTAAATATCCACCCAAGAACACAGTGAGTCTAAGGCAGTCTAACAGTCTGGAGATACCTGGATGAGATTTCTTAACTTTTCTCAAGTTAAAGACCACTCCAGTTTTATGATGAATCAATTATGTATTGAATTTTGTAGTGATTGCCATGGTAACTTACAAATTTTCTGTCAATGTGCAACTAAAATCTATAAGCAATATTTAAAATATTGTACATGCCCATTGAACCACAGTGGCTTGTGTGATGTTACAAGTTTGTTAATTGGCATGGATCTCTTGGATACATCAACTACACCAAATACCATGATCAGAGTAACAGGGCATTGATCAAATGCCCTGTTACATTCTGTTAACCTTTTAACAGAAATCAACCCCCCCCCCCCAAGTAAAAACCCATTATTCTCCTCTTTTCCTCTAAGCATTATCCAGTTAACTGTGATAGGTTAAGGCATACCCTGTCCTTGTGCTGTGCAGGATAGGCTTCAGACAGGGATCATTATGGGACACAGGGAAGGAACAAATATCCAGGAGCAGAATTTTAGAAACTAAAATGGACTTTATTACAATAATGACAAACAATAAATCTAAAACCAAAGGGGCTAAAACAAGAGAGTCAAAATTAACAAGGAGGGAAAAGGACTAACCTAGTGACTTGGGGAAAGGCTTGGGGAAACACTGACAAAGAACACCAACTGGGGGCGACAGCACAGGTAAGACGGGGAGGAACTGCACAGCACTAACACTCTCAAAGAACAACAGAGGAACAGCGCAAGGGCAGATACATACATATAACATGGTAACAAGGGCAAAACAAGGGACAGGTGAGAATCATTACAATTAGACTGAACACTAGAGATCTACCCTAACCCTAGGAACAACAAAGAACAGGAGGGGGGCGTAAATAATTAACAAAGACTAAAGACTCAGGAAATAGGACAGGATAATCAGTGATACCTGTTGGTCAAAAGGGACTGATCCTGATTATAAGTGGTTAAATGATGGCTGGATGCATGATATCCAATTTATACAAAGACAAAAATGGATGTTACCTGGAAATAACTGACCGTTCATATATTTATTATACATTATTGCACGCCAGGGATAACATTACATGTGTTATACATATATTATACAAGATTACTTAATGGTTAATTTTATCATATTAAGTAGGGTACA
>JAODUD010000095.1:25372271-25389309 GCA_026784285.1 Stomatorhinus walkeri
ATAGTTTGGTGAGGGGGGGGGGGAGGGGGGGTGCTACTAACATAATCAAACTTCTCTGTCACTATCAATAATACTTTTATTGCTTGAAATGAGACAAATTCTATATCAACATTTTATTCAACCAAAGACACCGATCTGTGAATTTATAATGTATTATTAGGGACATTTTAAAATAAGTTTAAGAGGTTCATCCTCCTCAAAATAGAAAACGTAGGTTGCCAGGTATATACTGATGAAAGGACTGACATTTTAAATGCAGTGTGAGATTTCATCTTCCTTTCTGAATATTTATTGATCATTTTCCTTTTTAGCATCAAATTCACAATAAATTACCTTGGACACTTCTCCATAGTAAATAGCTGTTTTGCTGTATATCTTTTTTTCATTGAGTTTTGTCCTACACTTAACTTTAAGCGCCCCGAGCACTCCATCAGTAACATGTCTTCAAAGGGGAAGGAAAAAAAAAATCTTCATTTGGAAGTGATTTGGATTTATGGGATTGGTGACATCAATTGTATTTGTTGCCTGGATAACAAATGTTCAAAGGGGAGTATTCTGAAACACACACCCAATCCATTACTGGCTCCCAGAATATCCACCAAAGCAGGTTCTCAGATGCTACACGGCCATCCCCAGGGACACCCACCTCTGCATCCGTCACATTGCAGGACAGGACAGACGGCAGCAATTCAATAAAGACTGCAGGCAAAATGAGGGCTTGAGTTTGTAGCTGAAGGACCAGTTAAGACTTCTTTGAAGGCTGCTTTTCTCCCCACAAAGCTCTCTGAAACACGTCAGATGTTTGACTACCTTATCAGCTTCTGTCCCATTCACTCCCAGGCTAAAGAGTGTGTCAGAACTGCTATTTTACCAGCTGAATTTGATATATTACTAAAATCACATATAGTAAATTATGCAGAATTAAACCACATTTGTTAGATTTCAAAGACAATAATCATAGATTATCAAAATCCAAAAACAGTGAATACATTATTTTTTAATAAATGTTAAGTATACCAATAAAGCCATCTCAATTAATATGTATTGAGAACGGTGGTTAAATTACTGGTTATTTATAACCTTAAGCAGCTGAAAAGCACCTTGGCCATAAATATTGATTTAATAATCAGGCATTAGGAAATGCAGGATTTGAGTAATAAATAAGAACCATTCCAAGTTTTGATGAATGAATATGCATTTCAGGCCATTCTCAAAACAAGCAACAGAATATTAGGAGGAGAGCACAAAAATATGTATAGTAAAGGATTCAGTTTTACTAATGAGGATCCTGAGTGCAGGAAAGGTTATTGAGCATGAATATTAATTTATGGGAAAAGCATTTGGGTAAGTCTGGAAAGTGCATACGATTAGTCTAATGATCGGGGTATGTCTATGGATTTAGCAGAGGTGGTTTAATATGAGCAGGAAATATAATGATAAAACAGTAGGATAATTCACAGAATCATGTAAGGCAGACATAAACATGGATATTAAACAGGCATAGAATTAAGAAAATAGACACAAGAAAAATAATCCAGGGGCATAATAAAACATGGACTAAATTGAAAGAGCATTTGCATTCTTTTCCACAGCTAATTACAGACAAGAAAGGAAGTTTGTTAATAACCGAGGACTGGTTATGCATATATTTAAACAGCACCCATGTAGTCTTGTGGACCCTTACAAATAATGATAAATTAAATTGTCATTTCACCCATTTCACGGATCCGCAGATCACTTGTCAGGTTCAGTTTGACTACCCCAGCGCCTGTTCTCAGTCTAACACCTCCAGCAGAGTCCGCGTACAGTTCAGCACTGCAGTCGGAGTCAAAACATTATGTTTGACATATCCTTGACAATTCGTTCCATTAGGGCCTTATATTTGCTTTTCATAAAATGTTATATACTATTATATAATGTTATATACTGTTATATACTATTAAATGTTTCACACATGCAGTGTGTGATGTAATATATACAAATTTTGCTACATTTCATATCAATAAATCTTCCACATGAATGATATGTTGACCGATAGACGACTTGAGTAAATATTTTGACTAATTTTGAAAAGAGGACACTAATGTGTTAAAATTACATGGACCATCTTTTCTGTACTTATTACATGGTAATGAGTAAAGACATGCCCTGATAAGTATTGTGACTGTTTAAATGACATTACTGTACATGACGCATCCATTTTTATAGGCACTTATCCAGTAAAATGTTGCTTGGATTAAGCCAAGTAGCTCAAGACAAGAACCGTGAATGCAATGTCAGTTGATAGCAGGACATACATACCCGCCAACACTATGGACAATTCAGAAACACCAACTGATGTAAGTCACAAAGGTTCACAGGGATCTTGTGCAAATTGCACACAGACATACAACTGGGAGCAGTAGGCAATCCCACAGCCCTAGAGCAAAGCGATAGTACTAGCCAGTGAGCCACTGTGCCACACACAACCTGGTCCACATAGAGCCTGTACAATTGTGATGAAAAATAAACCAGCCATTTGAGGAAAATTCTATCCCACTTTCAGTCTGTTTATGATCAGTGCAGAGATGACAAAAGCCCAGTGTTCTTCCTGCCAACTGTTCTTCATCATCTGCTGGAAAATGTCAATGACTCAAATGTCTCCTTGCCCTTAACAAGTCATCTACCTCATGACGGACTGCCCACACAGTCACACAGCTGCTGCGAAAGGGTGTAAATTCCTCCGGCATAGACCCTGGGAGTCATGAGGCAGGGATGTGAAATGCTGCTCCTCTGTATAAAAAGATCTATGCTTGTCCTCCTACAGTCAGCAGCAGAGCGTGTCAGGGCGCTTTCATCTCCCAGCACCGCACACTGAGCTAACAGATGCAATGCTGCAGATAGCTTTTACTCTCCCCATGAAAGATGATTCCCCAGGTAAGGAAATACGCCTGGGAAAAAATTACAGTGGATCATATGAATATAACCATGTGACAGTAAAAATCCCAATGTTTATAATTGTTAAACAGGAATATTCAAGGACAAGAACACACGATTTGCACAAGGCAAGAGAATTGGGTGGGTGCTCAGGTAGTGGGGCAGATTGTGCTCATTCATTCCTCTTCTTTCTTTCTTTGATAGTACTATAAATTATGGTTTATTTCTACATTACAAAAACCAAGTAGTTGTTTTACGTTTGAGTGATTATACGACAAATCTTTAAAAAATATGCTACAAGATTTTTTTTTTCTTCTAGAAAACGTGGAAGAAAGCCCATTTTTAATTTAAACTTGCAGTGACCCCATGAATGCGTTTACAAATATCCCCAGAGCGTGAATTACTTTAGCCATTGTCGTCTTACTGTTGGTTAGTTGAAGACGGATGACATTTGGGTCAGATGGCAAAACTAAACGCAGACTGAGGGAGCGCAACTCTGCTCAGCCAAAGACGCTCCAAGGCAAAAAGGGGCAGCTGCTTCCATCTGTTGAATTAGACCTCAGATGGTGCCTGATTTGTCTGCTACTATGTGGAGAGGTATTGGTTTCAGGGGAAGTCCAGAGGCCTCTTTATGGAAGGCTGGCTCGCCATATTCCCCTATCTGCTCCAGTCTCCGGTGATTTCTAAAATACAATGACATGGCAAATAGATAAGAAAAGTGCAATCTTCTCTCTATTTTCTATCTAAAACGGGGCAAAAGGTAATTTTTGTCCGTGTGTCCCAAGACCTCAAATGTCACTCAGTAGCAGTGATGCCCAGTGGTTTTAGTGAGAGCAGAAGTGGAAATTTTATCCCTCTTCGTTTAATCACAGACCTCAGTGACATGGATGAAGACACGTATTAGACAATATATTATTCAAGTGTAAATCCATCACTAATTGAAGGGTAATTCTAAAGGTTGCTTTGCTTAACTAAAAGGCTTGTTTAATTATTTCCCTTTTAGTTTACTACTAATGATTCTCAAAGATTATATGACTTTGCAAAGACTATTAAAAGTAAAATACGGTCTAATTCATATATCTCGTCTGATCTCCCTAGATGGAACATCCAGACAGAAAAACGTTATATTTGCCGATATGATTTAGCCATAAACTGAACAAGATACGTTCCTGTAAAACTGACAGGAAAATTCACATCAGTAACAGGTCTTGCATGGTTAGGTATAAGATGGCTTGGAAATGGCTGGAGCTCTGCAGTATTGTCCTGGGGAATCACACTGAGGGGAATTGCTGAAATTTTTGAAGCTCATGCTTTGCATTGGACCGTTTGTATTGAGGTGCACAAAACCAACTAACGGGACCTGTCACATGACCGGTTGGCTCGTCCCCTGCTTGTCTCACCACATCTTAATGATTATTGGCAGTCTTAAGGACAATCTGATGTCTGTTTCAAATGGCTCCCATCTGTCACACAAATCTGTTCAACTCTCCCTCCACAATGAAAGAGAACAAGAAGGCAATCAAGCCTTCATTGAATTTGAAAGATGATTCACAATATAATTCAGATTTGACTTAATGGATGTAATGATCTGCCACTAATGACAGGAAACACACTGTGTGCGTCTAACATCATGCTATTGAGGGGCATAGGAGGGAAATTATGAATGTTTTTATCCCTCTGCTGCGTTATGCAGGAAATGAGTTCATTTACATGCAGCCCATAGGAGGCCTGACCTCTGCAGTACTTTGCACAAAGGCATTACTTTGTCCCACATCCAACAGTTAATCCTCTCAGGAGCAATTCTGGAAAAATCTGATTTAATAGTTTACACCTGCATAATGCAGCAATATTTAGAAGCATAGTTAGCTTTTATGCATTGTAATTCCAGGTGGATGAATGGATGATTATGGTTTTCTGACCTTTTGAAGTGCCTGCTATCCTGGCCAAAGCGCTGAAGAGACTGATGGCCTCGTGCCCATTTCTCCAGTCACATAACTTCTCAACCTTCTTGCGTTGCAGTGGACTTCTTCCCTTGACCTCAGTCTGCAATCTTATATGTGTTGCCCCTTGGGGATATTATTTTTCCCAGTTGCCTGGCTGATGACACACAACTCCATGTATCTGTCAAAACATGTGAAAGATTTCAGCACTCTAATGTGAAGCCTGCATAGACATTAGGGGCTGGATGACACAGAACTTCCTTCTGCTGAAGTCTGATAAGACTGCGATGATGCTAGGAACTCTTATGTTACTCAGACATGCATTCACAGGCTTTGAGCTCAAACTGGAATTCTTCTGTGTCAATGCAGAAGCTGTGAAATATATGTGCAGTGAAAGAATCCTATTTCTTCAGAAAAACAGGACTCTACATGTATTGTGTCTAGACTCGAGAATTATATCATTCTGAAATCGTACAAATGCGCTGCAGAAGTATCTTTAACATGTATCTTTACGATCATTCCTGTAATCACCTTAGCACACCACATACATACACCACATATATGTTCATTTAGGAAGAACACCGGTTGCTTGATATTCCTCCGGCTTAACATCCATTGTCTCCTCCTCAGACTCAGGCTCCACTACATCATCATATCTAGGCACTCCAGGATCCACGCAAACTGGATTCATTTCCAGGTGGAGTAGAAAAATTGCATGTTTTCGTCTGACAGAGAGAAACCATTTTTTTCATAGGGAAGGAAAATGTTGGCATGTAAGGAAAATTGTGCAGAACATGAGGACCCCTCTCTATTTTGTCAGCATGCTTGTTACTCATGCAATTCCTGACAAAACCACACAATTTTACAGTAGCTGCTAACTGGATCATTACATGTTTGTAATGGACTCTATATAACCCTGCTAGGATTATAGACCTGTGTGAAATGGGCTTATAATTCTGATATTTAAAAAAAAAGTATATAAGTATCATTGACATTCAGTTTTCACTGGCCTTCATCTTGTGTTTTTTTTTTAAATAAAGGCTCATTTGTCTGCGGATATTTCAGATCAAAACATTCTGACTTGGAATATAATAAAATAAATCAAGCTGCAATATTATTACTAAAGCCCCAATCTTTGCAGCATCCCTCAGCAAGACAGATTGAATACACCCAACTCTTTTTCATTTCCTCATTTTATCTGTACGCCAATCCCATAGGTAAACGGAGACGAAGGCAATTCTGCCCCAGAAAAGGATATATTAACTCAGGATAGAGGATTGTGAAGATAAGGCCTACAGAAGACTTACACACAACATATGTGCTACTGATTCACTTGGAAAGGATTTCAGGGGTGGGACATATATAAAGAGGCTGGATTAGAGTTGCCCATATTTCGTGTTGGACCCAAGTTCTTGTCTTTTATCTAAACTTGAGAATGGTCTTAAAATGTCACAAAATTTCAGCTACATGAAAAAGATTCTGGCTTCGATTTCTACGCCAAACAACATCAAAACCAAACAACATCAAAACAGAATTTAGGACTTTTCCACTTCAGTACAATTTAATACATATGAAATATTCTAAGAATATCTTTGTCCAGGTTTAGCCTCTCTAGTACTGCTTTTAAGTCCACCTACACTCAGTGGTTCTTTATTAGTTTCACCTAGCTGGTACCAGGTAGGACCCATGTTTGCCTACAGAAATGGTTTAAGGATATATCAGTTCTGTATTCAATGACTCCATTCTGCCCACCACTGAGCTGTTGTTTTACATGGGGGGCTGTCCTGGTTGCTTTAGCAAGTCTGGTCATTCCCCTCTGACCTCTCTCATTAATAAGGTGTTGTTCAGCCACAGAAATATCCCTGCCTGGATGTTCTTTGTTCATCAGGTCACAACCGTAATACTATTCACACATCCACAAAGCACCAACGGTGATACAAAAACAGGGCGACACAAAAGGAAATGAAAATGTATTTTATTTGTCTATAATAAAATACATTCAGTGTATATATATTTTTTTCTCAAAAAAAAACCATGAAACAAAAATGTTTTCAAACCTGTTTCAAATATGGTTTCAAACCTGAAACCATTTGTTTTTTTGATTTAGCATATATTATTCATTTTACATAGGAATGAAGTTTGGTGTGATTTAAATGTTCAATCAGGGCAAATAAAGAGAAATGTAATTTCATATTCTCCATCTTCAGAAATGCTTTTATTTCATCAGCATTCTAAACTTCTTCCCCATTTACCATATTTCACACTGATTATTCAGTATTGTGAGTGTCAGTCCTCCACAGACATGTTATCATTTTATTTAAAATTATTTATGTGTATAATACATTCCATGCTACTGCTTAAATAAGCTAAATTTGGAATTGCAGCTTCCATATGTAATTACATATATTCAGTAGGTTTCACAGATCTATGGTTCACAGACACCTGCCATTGTCAGTTTCAATATTGCTCTTGAGAAAAGTATAGAAGGTAGAATTAGCCTGTTCCCTTCTAATTCTCTTCAGTCTTCACTTTCCATGTGGCAGCCATGATTCCTGTCAAGAAAAATATTGACAGTTTTTCTACTTAAATAAAAGATTTCCCCCAAAGAGAACTATTAGATTTATTTAAAAAGTCATTTAGATACAATAAACGTTTAACTTACTGATATTTCAATGTTATTCTTAATTTTATGTTTGTTTACATATTGAAAGTGAAATTACAAACAAAAATGTTTGCAACATAAAAAAACTTTCTATAAACAATACACAAATATTCATGTTAAAAAGGCATAAAATTTTGGTTTGGAACCTTGGAATTTCACAATACACAATCACAATAAACAAACACCTTGACTACATGGACATTTTAGGTTTTCTGGGTCTGAGTTGGTGCTGTGAAGTATGAGAAAAGAGCCCAAGTGCCCATGTAAATTTAATCATTGGTGGGAAAAGGATACAATGGATGTGTGAAATGCCCCGACATAGTTACACCATATAATGAATTCTTCCTTTTAACATTGCCTCAAATTTTGTGCCATAGTTAACTATAGGTTATCATGCGCATTTAATACGTTCATTTTTTAAATTGAAAAATCAACACACACATAATCCATGGCTCTGTGTAGCTTAGGGTTCCAGAGCTGCACCTGATCATCTTGGGCGTAATGGCATGATGTGGTACGTCAATGTGGTCTTACTCTATTCGACTTCCATGCTTTTACAAACTGAACCTGTGAGGTGTCAGATTGAGAGAGCTGTTCCCCACCACCCCCCTCCCATTCACCAGGGTGGAGCAGCAGGCTTATGGTCTGGCCGCGAGTTCAAACGCCTTTCCTGGATCCCCTCGTTGGTTGTAGTTCAAGTTGTCACTGTCCTTCACTGCGCTCTGAGGGAGGCTGTGATGTGGCCTGATGGAAATATGTGCATGAACAGAGCGATATTATGCTTCTTTTTTTACATTTCCCCGAGTGGTTTTGGAATTTTCAGAACATTTTTCACTCGTTTCCTTCTTTTGACTTTTGCGCTTTTGCTTTTCTGTTGAGATAGAATTTACAACCTGATCCCACACAGGGTTTATTCTGAGAATGAAAAAAATGACACCAAACATTGAGGCTTCTTTGATGTGTTCGATGTGCAAGGCAAACAAACATGCAGTTCCAGATACAAAAAATTGCAGTGTGGTTAGCATACAATGAATAAACAAGGTCAGCTGGATGACTGCTGCCTCGGGAGGAATACCAAAGGCTGCTGAGTTACGGTATAGCAACGTGTTGGGGGCAGGAACTTAGGTGCCAGTGCTGGTCATCAGCTCCTGTAAAGTTTGGCAAAAAGAACTGCTCAGAACTCTCCATATTAAAATACCTGTCAGTTTTCACTGTAGGTGGTGAGAATTAGGAGTGAAGAAACAATGAGGCCTGTTAGCAAAAGGCATTGATAGTGTCAGCATGACAGGCTCTATGATTATTCTGTGGTATATACACACATTCATGGTTTGCTTTCATGTCTGGAGGGACATTCTGTGATTCAGGGATTGTGGTACTGATTTGTTTCACCTGCCTTGCATTTGTTGTGTAATGCATAGAGCTGCAGCTATGCAATTTTACGGTGTTTGTCTAACCCCTTACATGTTTGGTTTTAGCACCCTTTAACCTCTGTATCCTCTTCCTCCTCCTTTCCATTTTTGAACAGGGTTCATCCTTTTCCTGTCCCAAACACATGTGGCTCTGTTCAACATCAAAAGGTGCTTTTCTCAACACATTTTAATATATTTTGCAAAAACGTTTTCACTCAACTATGTGTACTGTCTCTCAAAGTGTAAAACACTTGCTAGTAAGAACCAAACAATCGATAATAATTGAGAACAGAACTGACGTGAGCTGTAATACGCAAGCGAACTGAAGTGAACTAAAGTCTCATCTGTGTAACATATATCTTTTTTGCAAAAAAATAAGAAGTTAAACTAAGTGACAAACTGAACCCACACACATTTTATTCTGAGAATACCAATAGCCCACAAATCCATTTTTGGTATTCAGTGAGCTGTTTATGGTTCTATTTTCACAAATTTAGAATGATGAATCAAAGGTGCTCTCAGTAATCTTTTCAGTGCAGTGAAGGTCATGAAGACAAAGCCTTGCAGAGAGCAACACTGAAACATATATCCAACACACGCTGCACAAAGGATCCAGATCGTGATCTGTTCATACTCTGGATTCATCATGGACTTTCTGCATTGAAATGAATACCGATCTATTGCTTAGAAGAGGAAAAGAAGCAGGCAAAACACAGAAATAAACTGCAAATGTACAGAGAGCCAAACAGTGTCCTAGACCAGAACAAATGAAGCTTGGCACTAGTAGGCAGAAAGCTGCTGTGATGCACATGACCAGAACTGCACAGCATTTGTGGGAGAACTCCATTTTTAGAGGATTCAGCACACATTGTGATTGTCTTCACACTGTTCTGACAGACCTACTGTAGCCCGGTGACCAATTACATCATGACAGCAGCATTCGTTCATTTTGAAGCTAAGTGTCATTATAACACAATAACTCAATGTTAGCACTTGCTACAAAATCACCAACATCTGAAGGAAATATTATAACAATATAAATGGCATCATATTTTAGTTATATAACTTATTTACACCTCATTCTACTGCTTCAAATCTAGCAAAGTTTCTGTATTATTTATTACCTCCTACACATCACTTCTTCACAGTCTTCCCTCGTTCCTTATTAAAAATAAATTAAATTAACTAAGAAGTGCATCAAAGACAGCTGATTCATGTAAGTACCTAGCAAATAAAGGAGACAGCAGGAAGTATTATAATTGGGTGTTGGGGCACCCATGAGTCACGATTCGTTACCTAAGTGTGAAGACCTCTTTCAGCTGTTCTTCTGGAAAGTCTTATAAGTGATTATCTGGTTTGAAATCAGTTCAGTAAGAAAGCCTAAACAAAGTAGTTAAATTTTAAGCTTATCAGTCTGTTTGATTACCACTAGTCTCCTTCCGACTGGGCTTCTGTCATTTTAGCAGTCATATAAGACATGGTTTTCCAGAGCATGAATGTAATCACTATCAATTATTTGCTTTCTCTTTGTCCTCTATACAACAGAGAGCATCAACACCAAACACAGCACTGTATAACACCACTTACGGAGCTCTTCTTCATGGGAAAGCAGCAATTAAACCGGTGGGTTTCTTTAGTCAAACACAACACATACTGTACACTTGTCTACTTTAAATGCTCAACGGACAGTTGTCCCTGTTTTTTGCATCACTGTACATGTATAAATGAATTATGCAAAGCAAGGAAACCATAATATTAGCTCTGTGAAGTTCGTCATGGAATATACTTGACCAAACTGCCAGCCGGTGCTTCAGATTAATTCCTCTCAACTGGTTCGACTGGAACCCCAAGAAACATGTGCTTTCATCCCCAAGCTGGTGATGTCCTTCCTCCAAATTTTCATAAGCAATATAAGGAAACATAAGAAAAAACATAAGGAAATCGATCGGCTTTGTCACTCAAACTCCGACCAGAAACAACAATTACCGGATCTTCAATTTCTCATTTCATTCAATATACGTCAACCAAAACATGGCTTCCCTTTCATTTTTATAGATGTTGCCATTGAAATTGACATTTTCCAGGATATACCTACAAATATACAATTCAGTGTATCCAGCATAGCTGCCTTCTACATCACACAGCTTCACTTCTGTAATGCAGTGGTCAGAGTGTGTTGTTCTTAGTCCAGAAAGACCTCGTTATGAACACTTGTTCTGTTTTCATCAGGTAAGATTTTTCACATTTGCACATTGACAAACCCAGGATGATATTAAATATTAAATTTCAGAATTATGCTTTAAAAAGCCTTTTTAATGATATCTTCATTCCATAAGTACACTTTTCAGAAATATTTGACATTTCACATAATTGTGTTGTTTCCTGTCATAACAAAACTTCTGGCTAACGTTCCCAGTTAGTTGATGCAGCAATTGAAAGTTTTTTTGGATGAGTTCATGGTGTCGTCTGCAGGTAAACTACCTTGCTGGAAAGAGTCAGATAGGATGTCTGTTTGATTAGTGAGCAATTAGAATAACAGTAGTTCGCAGAAAGTGAAACATTATGCTTTCATAAGTTTCAAGACAAATTATATTTCTTTGGTGTCACAGAACCATGTGACAGATTGTGTGAGGCTTTCTGCTAATGATCAGTTCAAATAAAGATATTCAGTGTCTATTATTTGCATTATTATATCTTAGGAACAACAGATCAATGCCAATGGAATTAATGGACCATTTCCCACAGATTCCAGTTTAGGTTGTGAGGAAGCAGTCATCTGCAGCCATTCTCCAGTCCTGTGTAAAGGAGATTATGGGCCACTGGTTTGATGTATCGTACATTTTAGTACATCAGTAAGCTGATTAGAGAGGAGAAACAGGACTCATTGGAACAATAACAGTTGTAAAGGGAGTGCATGTAGAATCCATTGACAGATGATGCATTTAAGCCTATTAGCCAGAAAGAGCTTCTTTTCCAGAAATTTCTCGCATTTCTTAGTGTAGCCCTTTCACCTTGATGTGACTGATTCTGTTCACCATGACCACGATATGGATGACTGACTTTTGATGTAAATATTCAAGCTGGAAATTGTGATTGAAATCCTTGAGGGCAATGAAAGAGAAATATTATTAATACAGCAAATGGCTTCATCTGTGCCTCATAATCTCTGAGGAGAAAATCAATCATAGTTACCGCCATGCGGAAATGGAGGCTTGGGATCATATTCACTCCTTAAACTGAAGCTCCGCAACTCGACCACCTTCAAATTCATACTGACCTGCCGCTGATAAGTACAGGGGTTTTAAAAGAGATTGCCTGCTCAGGTTCTGCTCATCACGTCTTTGGAACTCTATGATTTGATCCTAAAGCCACTGACTTATTTATGGGATTAGAGGACTTTTCAATCAGTAGAGATACTAGTGGCACAGAGATGCCTGATGAACGATTACACAGAACGACACGCAGCAAGAGATGGAGGTGTTATGGAAAGTTTGCCTGGGTTCTTTTTTACTAGAGGCCAATTGATGCCATCTTCTGAAGTTACTACCTTATGAATCCAGATTTATAGTCACTGCTCTGGCTTTACAGCTGCTCCAGTGCTAAGGGCTTCAATCTACCCTCATGCCTGTTGAGTTTATGTCTCCCCATTTGGTGTTACTCTCTGGTTGGTGACTCCAATGATTATGATATGTCAGTTTCCTGTGATGGACTGCTGTAAGTCCCAGGTGATTCCTGTTGTAGAAGTTGTTTACTTGATGTTGGTGATTAAGCAGTTTATTGAGTTCTTCATTTTCAGGGATAAACTGGGTGGGAATACAGCCAGTATGATGTATGTTAATACAATTTAAAATTTTCACTACATTCAATCTGTCACATTGCATTGGGTCCTCCTTACTCCTTGTAAGTTCTACAGTACATTACCTTAAGCTGCATTTTTTGTATTTTGTATTTTTGTATGTAAGCGAACATAGCTTTTTCTTGTTCTAATTTGTCACTTTAAATTTGTGACTGAAACTACAGATTGTATACAATAACATATCTCTAGCAACTGCAACTCTAGCTATATATTCCCCAAAAGTTACTGATATTTCCCCAAAAGTAATTCATATTAAAGCAAAAATGCTGCTTACTATCTATAATATTTTTACTTTGATAATATGTGGCAAAGTAATTTAAATACCATGAATTAGCAATATGTGCCCCAGAAGCAATAGCTGAAATGTATCAAAGAGTAAACTTTGTGAGAGAAATCAATTTATGGTTTTAAAAATTTAGGACTGTAAAACATTTTAAAGTGTTTCAAAGTGTATGCTCCAGTTTTTCCTAAATTTTACCAAAAATTAGCTTCGAAATGTGAGTTTTGCCATATAGGTTCTGTAATCCCAGGACCAGTGAGCACACAGACAGGTATCATTCAGCAGGATATTGTAGCTGGAGAAGGGTCCAGCATTCAGCTGTCTTGCTTCTGAGCATCCTGCCTCCAGCAGGATTTTGCTCACCCATCAGGATATAGCCGCTGTTCACTGTTGATCATTCCTCACTGCTGGCTGTCACTTCTTGACAACATGACTTGTATTCCTATGCCAGCTGAATAATATAGTTTTGATTTTGATTTTTTTTCCACATGTACCGCTCTTCCATTTTAAATAATACACACCTTGTTCCAAATAAGCACTGTCTTGCCTTCAGGTGGTCCAGGATAGACACTATGACAGAGATTAAAATATTAGCAATTATCAAAGTCAATAGCTGAAATGTATCAAAGAGTAAACCAACAAAGAGACTTATTTTATGTGCATTTGCACTGCTATGAAAACAAAATGTAACGCATTTTAATCTTTATATGCTAACTGTACTTCACTTGTGGTATACAGATTAAAATGCAAGGTATTTTCTTGTCATAGCAGCGCAAATGCACATAACATAAGTACACATTTGCATTTTAAAAACAATTGATTGTCAGACGTAAGGTGAATGCGTACTTGCGTACCAGTTATGTCCATCCCTGTAGTATCCCTAGCTCTTCCTACAACAATTGTTTTCATCTCTCCTCCACAATCCATGCTTGATGTATGTGAGGCTCCCTCCTTTCCTCAGCAAACCAGGAGCCAGTGAGGAGTGACTTCTGATGTAAGATGAAGTGACAGCACCTGTCATATTAGTTCAGGGTTTTTTTCCTCTCCCGTCTTTACTATTTTCCCCCCTTTTTCGTGCCAAATAATTAACAGGATCCATCTGACATATAATTGCAAATTGATGACAATAGATAGACTGCACTTCTCTTTCCATATCCTCCTGCCAGAAGACTGCCTCGGGGTTTAAAAAAGGCCTTAGGAGATTATAAGAGGTAAGTGCTTCGGGGATCCGTGGAAATGCGTACACTCCCCCATCCCAGTCGTGGAGGAGAGCAGCAATACCAAGTAGGAACCTGAGGAGAGAACCTTGACGGAGACCCTCCCCTTGTGTGGTCCCCTTCCTGGAAGGAGATGGCAGTGAGGCACAAGAAGGAACCCTGTCATAAGTCCTTTTTGATCCCACCCATAACCACACACAAGACTAGCTAATAAAAATAGACCTTCAGCTGCTGCATGCAGACACAACGGTGACATATCCTTACTCTTCAGTGATTAATGAATGTACAGAGGAAGCTGGGACGCTCCAGGTGGAGTTAACGCACAATTGTTACTCCCCACAAATGCAGAAAAGGACAGCTCATCACAACCCAATACCAGGACAGTTCCAATAGGAAAGACCTACTAAAGTGTAAGCCTTTGTTTCTATTAGCCCAGCACTCATGCAGATGAGGTGTTAGGAATGCTAAATATTTAAACTTGCGACTGTCCCAAATATATAGTTATGTTCCTTCCATCGAAACAGCAAGGACACATTCAAGCTTATCTAATGCACTTGCTGTTCAATGTGATGCCCAGTTTATAATAGAACACATAAGAGAGGTCAATGTTCACAGACAGTCCCCACCAGGAGTTTGGTCTAGTCATGCAGTTAATCCAAAAAAAAAAAACAAAAAGTAGTGGAAGCAATATAATAATATAAATGGAAGAGAGGAGTCTCACAATAAGTAACCAGTGCCATTGTACTGAAGCCGAAGCCACTACTGTAGCTGTTTTTGATTCTTCGTGCACAATAGATAAGTAAACAAGGTGTCTAGATCTGATGCTGATATCAATTAAGCGTTGGATGAATAGTGCTGAGTAAACTTTAGCTTACTTTTATTTGACATTTAACTAAGGGCTATTAGTTTTGTTTCCCGTGTTGCCTGAAGTCCGAGGGGAAGGTTGCATTCTGCACTGGATGGCACCTATTTTTCTCCCTCCTGTCGAGTTTTCACTTGGTCTTGGCCACATACCAGTAGCCGATAGATCGATTTCTCTGACCTCACTTTGCTTAAGCGACCTCGATCTCAACAGTATCACAAATACAGCCGTCTGAGGACAGCCCTGCAATCAATGCGGTGAGTTGACCTCACTGTAAACCTGGCTAAGTGTGCTATTAGGCAAAGGGAGGGTCATTGGGTTTCCGTTTTGGTAAGGGACAAATGCTCACTGCTTAAGTTTAAAAATCAAGGAGAGGTCTGAGAGGATATTTCTGTGGCTGGCCAGTTATGCATTTATTTTCAATTTCGCGTCCCTGGACAGTCCCCTCGCAGCCTCACTTTGCTGTTGGCGTTCCTGACCACCAAGGCAAGACTCTCAATGGCCCATTTACTACCCTGCCTCATTTCACCCTGACTCCTAATGTGCAGATGGATGCTGGCTGGGGATCGTCTTGCACATCCGAGTCGTGAACTCTACATTTGAGAGTCAAAGGAAAAATATTTTAAAAATAATAAACCTCTTTAAAAAGCACCTAAAATAAGGAGAAAAAAAGTAAATGTCACCTTCTATTATTACCTGAGATGTAGTTTCATAATCTGTGTGGACCATGCACCAATTTCACAAGCTCCACTGTACCATGGATTCTGGAGAAATACTTGACTGTTTGTGCCCTGTGTTAAAATTCTTCAATTTCAAATATACCATGACCATGACCTGGTGTGAATTTGTCCTTTGCTGTAAAACATTATTAAGCTTTAGATAAACCTTTGCATGTAATATCATAACATTACTTAACACTTCATAGTTAAGGTGTTTGCAATGAAAGACATTTGGTGGAAATGTTATCAAAAGATATAATTATGTTATCAGCATAAATAAAACTCTATAATGAAACTCTTCAGTCCACATTATTATGAGAGACAAAAAAAATCCTATCCCATGTATATTTGCATTAGTTTGAATAATATGCCCTCGCGACCCTGTACTGCATAACCAGTTGGAAGATGTGTGGACGGATGAATGGTATGCAAATTGTTTCAAATAAAAGTTAATTTAGATAGAAATGAGAGACTTTCTACAGTAGGAGCATTTGCTAAAATTCCTTTTTTGAAGGTCTTTATTCAGAAAGCTACATTTAGAACCAATGATAAGTTAAAAAGAATTTTAAAATTTTAAATTTAAAATGTTTAAAAATGTATTATGTTTAAGAATGTTATATTTAAAAATTTTACTTTTAAAATATTTAGTGTATTTTTTACACCTTAATCATGGCAAAAATGGTGACAGTAGCAAGAAATATGAGTCACTGAATTGAACATAAATTGGATTCTGCAGTAGATCTCTGATAATGGACAACTTTTGTTTAAAAATATAGATATAGTTACAGGAAGAGTAATTTGCATGAATATTGATGTGCAGACAAAAAGTTTACAAGCAACTATTACTGCAAACATGGGGACATTAAGCTAGAGCAATGATCACCAACCAGTGATCAACCAGAACTACAGCTCACGCTCGACAGTGCAATCAACATAGCAAAGGTATAGAAAAGGTATATTAAAGGTATAGCAAATGTCTTGTCTTGGACCCCCCCACCACAGGCTTTGCGTTGCTGATGGAATTTGGCCCTCGAGGGAAATAGATGGGGGATGGATGGGGGGTTATGACCCCCCCAATAAACAAAACCAGCCAATAAACGTCACAAGAAATTTACAGTTTCTGCACACCAGTGGTAGCAAAGGAGAGGCAGATGTAAAGAAAAATGGGTCACAGTGT
>JAODUD010000095.1:25396543-25408343 GCA_026784285.1 Stomatorhinus walkeri
GTTGAAGAGCAGCTTGTAGGCGGTCATGACATCGTCGATCTTGTTGCAAAATTGGACCGATCTAACCATATCGTCGTCCCATTCCTGTGACCGCTCTTGCAGATCCTTAGCCAGTCTGCAGATCTCGGTGAGCCGTTCCAAAGTCAAGCCAGTTGGGGAGACAACTTCTTCTGTTGCCCGATTAGAAAGAGGAAAGCTGTGATTTGTCGTCTCCCCCCCATCTGGCAATCACAGCCCGTGCTATAACGCACATAGTCACTAAACTTGTGTCGTTCTTAGACTAGGAAATACTACTACTACTGTATATTTAAAAACCCGCGATGTCGTGAATCCGCGATAAGTGAACCGCGAAGTAGCGAGGGATCACTGTATTTGTATTGTGGTGTGTAGGTTTTCCCTGTGTCTCATGTACACCTTGTCCAATCCTCACATGTTCTAAGCATTGTATAAATCTCCCACTGTGTGTACCTTATAGTTCAGTGCCTGACCTCCCAGTCTAATGCTTGTGTGTTTGCTTTGGTGCTCGTTGGGTGCCTATTATAGTCCTGTTAAGTACTGTAATAAAAGAGTGTGTTCTTCCCGGCAAGCAAGTCTCCTCATCCTTCACTGCCCTCGTGATGCCTGAGTCTGCCCACTGCTACAGTACTTTGTCATTATCAAATGACTGTAAAGGCTTCCAGGTTCAACATTTTTGGGAAACAACTGGGGAAGGTGACCTGAGTGTGAGGGGGTTGCAGATCACTGGACCCTGCTTGAAGTGATTTTGTCCAGGACCCAAGGCATCATTTTGGATGGCGAGTTGGGAGCTGGTCAGAGTTCTAAAGCAATAGGGAGGTTTTGTCAAAAGACATCAGTTCTGGAGTACAGCACTGGAATTGCAGCAGCCATTTCAACCAACGATCTCATTAAAATAACCCATATGACAATTGCTTTAATACTTTGAAAGACTATGTGAGGTCATAATCAAAGAATTTTAATTCACCTTTGACAATACACCAGTGTAGTACTTTGTTATGTGTAGAGTAGAATACTCATGTCAGTAGGCTGTTGAAAAAACCTATGGGCTGCTTGTTGAATGAAGAGAGACTCTAGTCCCTATTTCAGCCTTGAGCCCAGATCAGATTGTGTAAACTATTGAGGAAAGACTACTGAGCATGCAGTATGTCAAGGTGAAGGGAAACCGTCATCACCAAACTGGAAAGAGCTGAGTTGCTATGGAAGAAAGAAATAGATCATCATCACACATAGTATCATGGCTTAAGGGAATTCTTCAACCCTTTTAGGATGATCAAATTTTAAAAATGTTTGTAGGTGTGTGTGCGTATGTGTGTGTGTGTGTGTGTGGGCAACAAAGTCTTCCCTGTATCCATTTTACATTAGGTTTTGTCACCAGAACAGACATTCATTGTGAGCAACAAAAGTCCAGGGTAGCAAAAACAAACAAAGAAATAGAATAACTGCAGCTAAAAGCATGTATGATTTTTTAACCGGTGAGTGACGTGGGCTACGTCACTCACAAGTCACGTGTTGTGCTGCAGTATATGGGCGACTGGTTTATAGCGTTACTATGGCAGCGTTCCGCAAGTCCAAGCTCTCTGTATTGTGCAGAGCTACGTTGCGTAGGTAGATTGTTTACGCGGTTACCATGGTAGCCTCCGTAATCAGGTTTCCAACATTGCGTAGCTGTTTCTGCTCTCGAAATTATACTGGTTGGCATTGGTGAGGATAAAAGCCGTGGGAGGCCGGTGGAAGGGGGTGTGGTCCAGTGTTCCTTTGGCATCTCCCTAATTGATGGGGATCGTTGTGAGCTGCTGGTTCTCCTGTGTCAGGTTGCAGTGTGAGATATTAAGTTATGATGTGTGGATGGTTTGGCGGCAGACTGATTCCTTTTAGACTTGTTGCCAGGTGGATGGGGTGCAGGTCTGGGTTTATACTGAAGACCAGGTAGGATGCATGTGTATACATTGTGCATATAATTATTCGAAATTCGTGTGTATCATGGCTATGAGGATAGATGTGCATATGTCTGCAGGAGTTGCCACTGCTATTTTGCCTGTATACTCTTCTGTGTGTAGATAGGGTGATGTGGTGGTTTTTTTATATTGTTTGTGGTTGCAGTGAACAAATGAATGGGATTTACTAAGTTTAGCCTTTGAGTAGTGGCTGGTCTAATTGGTGTGAGTTCTGAAGGTATTTATCCTTAATCCTCTTTCCATCTATAGAGCTGGAGAACGTGGTGCTGGTGTCTTGTGGGTGTGTGGTGCGGCCTTTTCTGCACTGCATGGAGTGACCAAGGTGTGAATCGATGAGCACTCACCCTATGTTGTGGTTTGTTGTGTGACTCTGTGTGTGTATGCTGTGTTGAACTCTCTTCCTTGGACTGTACCACGAAGCAGGGTTACTGGCTTATCGGGGTATCTTGTCAGATTTAAGGTAGTCTGGGCAAAATGTAAGTGGACGAATATGAAGTCCATTTAAACTGTGGTACTTTAAATCCGACAAGTTACCCCGATAAACCAGTAACCCCACTTGGTAGTACAGGCCACTGGTTTCTGACCTGTGGTTTTAGTCATGTTTTGATATTCAGTGAACTTACATAATTTATATTCTTTTAAAGGTTTTGTGTTAATAAACATAGCCCAGTTACTGGGATATGAGTCTCCGTCATTTATGTGATGAAGCTGTACCTGTAGGAATCCGGAGGATAACAGTAATCATACATCTTAAGGGGCAGGACCTTAGGTGTCATAGTCAGGGCTTCTACCTACACTTAGTGACCTAGTATCACAAGGTCACAATCTGAATGCTCAAGAAATACCATAGCATGTCAGATCAGTCCACTCTCCAAGTGATTATCCACTACAGGGTCATATTTTGTAATGTAGCAGTTTATAATAAAGTTGTTCTCAACAAACTTCAGACTTTGCTGGCTAGTCTGGTCAATACATGCCTTTATCTTCTGTACAAGCATTGATGTTGCCAGTGTTTTCCTGCACTGATTTCATGCTCAGCCCTAACCTTAATCATAAGTAACCAAATAGAATACAGGACTTTTGGCATTATTATTTTTTTTACTACAGTCACAGATTTTCATAAAATTGAGTTTCCCTTTGTAGGAACCTAAAAAAACACTACATATGTTCATTTTCTTAATTCAATAACAAAATAAGAAATAAAGCAAATAACATGAACACTAATAGTGAGCATATTTTACATATCGTATTTAGTTTACAGATCAACACAAGCATTCTGGAAATAGTTACTGAAAATGTAAGCGCTTGTCTTGAAACAGTTTTAGATGTTGACATTTGAACATTTCATTTAAATGCCTTGCTAAAACACAATACGAACACATTTTATTATTTAACTGCACTGAAGGCTGTTTCACATTTAAAATGAAGAAAATGTACCTGCCTAAGTTCAGTGTCGACTCCTTCAGCTGCTGTTGCCCAGTGTCCACATTTACCTATTCAATTAAATCCCGTCCAGATGGTAATATCTCGCTGATTTGCCGAACGGCCTTTTCTCAGTACTATTGTCCATACACTTGTAATCACTGCCTGCTGGCACCATAACAGACTGCACTACCTGTCTCGCCTTGGTTATTTCCACATTAATGGGCACCGGTCTACAGAGTGGCATGTAATTACTGCAAATGTCATTCTTCTTTTAATAAACGTGAGCATAAGGTCCATCCTTGCCAGTTTGCTCAAGGACAGAAGATCTGGGCTGGAGCATTCTCATGAAGCACCTTTCTTGTGCTGCCATTGTTTGAACTATTTCAAGTATTTAAAAGAATCTGAGAGTTTTTAAGTATATGCTTGCTTGTCAATGACAAAAAAAGATTTTGTAGACTTCACCCATGAAGTTAACACCTGGTACTTTTTATAGGCTGCTCGCTACACCAGCAAAGGTACAAGTATTACATGTTTCTAAGAAGCTGTTCACAGTGGTGAAAGCATAGATTTTCCACGAAAACAGTTTCAGTCGCACCTCGTTCACACAGGGTAATGCAGACCTGTCAGCATTTAAGAATTTTACATACCAACTGTAGTATAAGGAACAGTATGATTTTATTACGGTTTAAAACAAAGTTTCCAACAAGTACAGATGGCACAAATGTTCCCTGGTTGATGTTCTCTGAAACTTGATAAAGTGTTATGCAAATTTCTCTTTTTAGCAGTGATTGACTTTTTTTTTTACTGTGAATGTGCATATTACTGTCTGATATTTACCAGTTCTCATGCCGCTGTGAGAATTTTCTTTCCTTCATCCATGTACAAAGATTACTGCCAAGAGCATGACTTTCTGTGAAAAAATACACTTAAAAATAAAATGTGCACCAATAACAGTAACTCTCTACATACAGACAATTTCTACAATATCTAAGCCAATTAACAAATGTGCTATATTAACAGGAAGAGATAGGGATGACATATTTTGCTAATCTTAAAATTTCTCAGTTTAGGAGTAGTAATACTGTAGAATCTTTTTCTTGCGAAACTGCTAAGAAACATTTTACATAAGGTAATTTACAGAAAAGCCACAGCTGTGGTAGCCTAATGGTCAGTAAAGCAAACTTGAAATTGAATGATTGATGGCTTACAACGTCGTGCCTTGTCTGTCTAATCTGCCATGTCTAATTTGTTTATCTGTGTACTGTGATGTCATCATGGGGGATGGGCAGTGGTGGGCTGACGTGGAGTGGCTTCATTTAATGTATTGATCTGTTGTTCAGATAATTAAAAATAAAGTTGTTCTCTGAAAAAGGGGGGGGTGGTTAGGCCATAAAAAAAGAATGATTGATGGTTTGAATCCCAACCCAGCAAAGTACTACTGAGATACCTGGAGCATGGTCCTCCCTGGGTGCTGAATTAGCTACCCCCTGCTATGTCACGTACTGTATAGGTTAAATGCAGAGGACACCTTTCATTGTTGTGTGCTGTGTGGTGTGTCAACAATGACTTTTCGCTTCATTTCTTTAAGGCTAGAAAGAGACATTTTTTTGATTTTCTAAATGAAATTATTTCTTGCACACTAGCTATACGCCAGATCTCCAGTGACCCTGAGTAGGATAAGTGCTGTCAAAAAATGGATGGATGGACATTAGCAACAAGTATTAAGTTTGTTGACAGAGTAGACGGAGTAATAGATTAATAAAACAAGGAAGAAATGCCATAAAGACTATAAAAATAGATTAATGGAGGGTAGGTTGGTTCAAGTTTATAATAACATTGTGACTTAATTGATAATGCAGTACATTTCTTATAAACATGAATAATATATTGAGTCAGTGATTACACTATATTAATACATACATTCCGCGGGTTACGATTGTCCGTGTTACGATATTTCGACTTCATGATACGTACATGTTTTTCACTTTCAGTACATTATTCAATAAATTGCATGAGATATTATTATAATATTTTATTATAAAATAAGCTTGGTGTTAATTATTTTTGCCCAACTGTAGGCTAATGTAAATGTTCTATGCATATTTAAGGTAGGCTAGGCTGTGCTGTTTGTTAAGTTAGGTGTACTGTATTAAAATGAATTTTCGCCTTACAACGGGTCTATCAGAACATAACCCCATCGTAACCTGGGGAGAGGCTGTACAGTAGCCTTCCTGTGAAGTACATGGTTTCCAGTTCTGTGACTGCCCAGTTTCACGTGAAGGCATAACACAGCTATAGCTGAATGGTCGTGACCATCAAATCTATTTCCCCATACATCACATCAATCAGTCATACACAATGTCCCCACTGTGGCTGCACCCTTCACTTAATCAATGTAAGCTCTTATCTCTCAAAAGGCTTGTTAACTGTAAGCCACTCCCGGCATTTATGGAGCTGACCTATGTGTACATGTTTAATGTTTGAACGCAGTCTGTCCTGGACGGGGGAGATGAATGGCCCTGTCAGAATACCCTATTTTTAGGCCTTTGCTGGTATTGGATTCACAGCATGATTAAGCTGCCCCCTCTTTTCTTTGTCAGTGTGAAGTAATGCCTCTTCCCACAACGTTCAGCTGCAGAGATAAGATATGTAACACACAAACTTTTAAATGCCAGCCGATAACCATTAAAGTCAATTTCTATATATCCTCAGTTCTTTTCTATGGCTGATAGCAGCTGATGGGAACATAAGTCCATATTTACGAAATGATGGATTAAGTGTCCATGAGAGTAGCTGCTATTCATATAAAGCCAATGCTGGTCAACTGGCTATGAATATTTGCAAGTTTGTAACCCCTTCCTTGATGTTGTTCCATTTATCAATTCATACACCTTTTTCAGGGAGTGTCATGGTGATTACTGTGTCACCATCGTGCCCCGTGTGGCACGCTTGCACATATGTAGTTCGCCTTAAATAAAAGGACTGTCTCATTAGAGCTCGGGGTTTGATATACCTCAATCAGCCTGCTAATTCCCAGTAGGGTCCAAAGGACCCGCGGCAGTGTGCTTTCTCTAAAATTAAAAGCCAGCTGTCCTGGGAGACAAATGATTTCATTTCTGTGTACCCTGCAAATCAGGTAACAGAATGAATTAAATTTTGTGTATGCCTGTTCCAAAAAACACGACTATTTGCTTGTTCAGGTAAACATATTTTGCTAGCTAACAAGGTGCAGTGTGTCTGCTGTTCTGCTCATTGACTTTTTTTTTTACTTGCCAAAACGTTTTTTTTCTGTTTTTCCAACTTAGTTGAGTCCTGACACCACAAATATAAAAAAGAGAGTAAACAAGCACAGGGACTTTAACAGCAATCGGTAACAGTACCCAAGGCTTACACTTAAAGGTTAATTTCATTTGTCTAAGACAACATCTTTAATCACAGACCATTACTAAAATTGTGTTCTGCGGGGTAAATGGCTCCAAGAGTTGAGAAACTAGACATTGTGCTTGCAGAATTATTGATAAGTAATGATACAATTCATTTTCAAAATCAACAATAAAAAAAACAATACCTTAAACATGCATCCCAAATATTCTGTCTGTAGCAGCCTACTTTCTATACCTTTCTATACCATCAGGCTAACAACTATTTAGACAACGAATATAAAGCCACAAAGGTGAATAAAAATATATTAAATCAAGTTAAAACATTATGAATAACTACAACCATTTAAACCAGAGACACAAATTTAACATCGAATAAGTACTTGTTTGCATAATGTACCAAACAGTCTCATGGGAAATTGGTACACCTTGTAAAGAAAAGTGCAACTATCACAGTGTCATCCATGATAGTGAGCTAGCTTTATGTCATTCTGGACGATTTATGATTCGCTATATATGTAATGCTTTAGATATTTTCTGCAAGTTCAGTTAGATCAGATTACTCCATCAGTGAGTATCTTATGGTTATTCTTACTCTTGGATAAATAAAAAAGTATAGTTATGGTTACCACATTGATGTAACACACACTGAGAATGTTCTAATCACTAATTCAGTAAGAATGACTATCTTGCCAGGATGTGGCAGCAAGAGTGATACATATTGTTACCTTTGGTGTGTCTGTTAATTAATCGAAGCTTAGGAAGAGAGCATGCAGTAGCTGATCAATTCTGCAACACTGACTTCTGAAAAGAATAAAACCCAGCTCAAATGCATTTTAAGACAAACACCACTAAATATATAATATCTTCCGTATGTTATTCACTATCAGTATTTATCGAAATTAATATGCATTCGTACATTTCAATGGTATTGCAAAACTGCCAATCTGCATCTTAATGATATGAAATCATTGAAAACTAATTATAATGCCTTACCATAGAATTGCAAGCAAGTTATGTATTTAAACAGATGTACAAAAATTATATTTGATGACAAATGAAAAAACGCATTCCTTTTCTTTTTTTTACGTTTTTGATTGCCTATACTGTGTCATTCATATAAATGCGTGCTTTTGATAAATTCAGCTACTTTGAATTAGCTGTGAATCCTTTATATGTGGTTGTCATGAAGCAATGGCAAATCAGATTCAAACAATATGCTGGTGATTAACACTAAGGGATCCAACTGCGACCATAACATCATTTTGTGACAAATAATGTTATCAGACTTGATGTTGAAGCATTCAGTTTAATAACTTTATGAATTTTCAACTTGATGTACAATCTCTGGGGATTGTCAGAAAAGTGAGAACATCTGAAGGATAGGCAATTGAAATCTATCTATCTATCTATCTATCTATCGTTAGTTGCTTAGTTTCTTCCCCCTTATCCAGCACATGCTATGAATACCTGACTGCATCATAAGCTCATGTTCTTTGACAGTCACCGTACCCATCTGGTATTAAAAAAATCATCTGTTTATTTCATAATCTTCAAAAATTTCCATCAGTCATCAGTCGGACCTTAAAGACCTTTTCATGTGTTGTACCATGTGGTCTAATCTTGTCTAATCATATTCCCGGCCTTTAGCACACCACCATCCTAAACTCTAGGCCATGAATTCTTACCATAAACTGAATTAAATTAATACATACCACAAAATCATAACAAAATCACAACTTCAACCACTCCTGTCTAGTTGATCTCTCCCAATCCATTTTATTTAATAACAACTTTCATGAGGGCCTCTTACTCTCTACAGTACGTATAAGGAAATGTATATCTTTCAGAGTGTGCAGTGACAGGAATGCAGGGTTATGAAATCGAGTACCTCGATTATGCCCCTTTGCAAAGATTTGTATAAATACTTGTATAAAACAGTAAAATACTGAAAATGCGTTCTACATGACTATAACACTATGTTAATGGAGGAAAATGTGGTATCCCCTCAAGTTCCTTCGCATTACAATTCCAGGCCAACTTCCACTTTTTGTGTACAGAGTGAGAATGATCTCCCTGTATTCATGTCAGGTCGTTTCCTTCTATAGCCCAAAATATTTAGTTCAGCAGAATTTGTTACTGAAAGGTGCCCTTAGTCTGGCCTTGCATGTGAACATCCTGTGGTTCTGGTATTCAGTACCAGTCCATATTAACATACAATCCTCAGGAAAGATTCCGGCTCACCATAATGCTTATTCAATAGGTTCATCCTTCATATAACTGTTTATCCAGTTCAGGGTCACAGGGGAGCCTCGAGCCAGTCCCATTTAGCACCAGGTGCAAGGTATGAGTAGGATACCAGTCTACATATGCAAGCACACATTAAGGAAAAGTGATGCACATTAGAGACCAGAGGATTCCGAAGAAACCCACACAACACAGGGAGATTATGCAGACTAATGCTACTTTCCATTTACCTTGGAGGCCGGAAGTCGGAGCTGGGAATGATGTCACACCCGAATTAAACACGTTTCAGCACAACAAGCTGGAAAGTAATTTAGCAATTCCAGCTCTAGCCTGGTTCAGTGTTAGCCAGTGTTAGCAATACCTGTTCATAAGAATGCATTCTGTTGTATTTTGTGCATGCAAACAGTATAAATGCATATTTATAGATAGAGTTTGGACAGTACTGTGAGTACAACTGATTTAAGGAGACACAAGGACGACATAAGTGCTAATTAGCAGTATATAACTACAGCTTTCACTTCTGTTGATGAAGGGCACAGCCATCTTGAATTCTCAGGTCAGGGCAGTAGAGATTCCTATGACTTTCCGAGTTGGAACTTCAACTTCAGGGGGCGTTCCAGTTGAAATTTCTGAACAGGAACCTGGAAACTCTGACTTCCCAGATTAAATGGAATGCACCATAAACACAAACTGAGAAAGAGACTGTGGTCCTGGCCTTCAATCTTGGTTGTGTGAGGTGACAGTGCTATCTTGTAAATCACTGTACGACCCAATTGGTGTTATCATTACTTTGGATAATATATTGAAGATGAGAATATATAAGATTATATTATGCAGGCAACAATGCTTCCATTCTTTCAACAGAAATGAAACAGAGAATTGAAAAAAAATCCCCTTAAAGCTCAGTCTTTTCTACCAGTCTTCACCATTCACACATTCTTATTTTATTTAAGACTGCAGAACCGTGACACTGAATTTGAAAGTTCCAAACTTTTTCTAAACTTGAAGCTGAGAAGTATCAAGTCTTGAAACAGAATCAATTTAGTGGATCAACATACTGCCCCAAATGAAAATAGATTAGACTAACATATAGTAAAATAAATCATTAGCCTTAATTGTCTTCAGAGAAAGGTCTCCTGCAGTGTTACTGTTTTTAATATGGCATAGAACTATCTTTGAATATTTTTTCATTCAACAAATGTATTTTGTTCCAACTGGAAACTCACTGTTTTTCAGAAGAATTGCAAATTAAATGCACTGGCTTAATTTATCAATAAAACACAAAAAAGTCAAAAGAGTTAAAATATCAAGAAAAGGTTTTTTTAAATAGCTGTTGTGCTGTCTTTCCTATCCAAAAGGAATAATAATAATAATTATTATTATTATTGTTGTTGTTGTTGTTGTTTTTGTTCTTGTTTACAAACATACAAAGTGTATTATATGAAGGACAAAGCATTTGATTGATGTTTAAGGTCACCAGAGGGCAGTGCTTTACAACATGCCGGTCTGTTTCATCATTAGTTTTGAACTGAGTAGTACATAGTATGCATAAATGATGCAAGCTAAGGTCTGTTTAATGGACATTGTAAAAAAATCCTCTAATTTAATAGTCATACGTACCAGAAGGGGTGAGCAGCATTTATAGCTTAAATAGTACGGAGAGGGGAAAATATATAAACCTCAGGACTGATAAATATCAGTCGTTCAGAGAGTTTAAGAGAAAATTCCACTGAAGCACTGCTCTGGCCTGTCCTGTTACTGAAGTATTCTAAAGAGTTGTAGAAAACGTGTCAGCTTCAACATGGTAAAGTTCCTTTTAAAGGACTAAGATCATTTCATGGCATTTTGTTGAAGTACAGGTTTAACTACTTAATTGTAAAGGCATTTTAGTTCTCCAGATAGCTTAGCAAATGTGGATTTTTCTGTTATATCTGTTACATCTGTTATAATTAGAATGAAGCGGAATTCATGTATCAGTAATTTCAATTGAGAAATTGATTACTGTAATGCAATGAAAGGGAATTTGAAATTAGATATTTACGGGCAGTCCCTAGCAGTGTTAGAAAATCTGCCATTTATCCAACTATTACAGTTTTTTTAGCACCATTGACTAAATGTCAGCCATCATATCTAAACTGTGTTGTTTTGTTTTATTTTATTTAACTATATATGAAAGTTACCTCATAAACCATGGTTATTCTGTATTCTGTGAAAGAATCTCCACTCCACTTAGCAGAGCAATCAAAACACTTAAATACTGAATGGCGAGTGACTGGCTCAGTCAAGATTTTTACAGTCCAATATTAATAGGAATCAGGGAATATAAATAATACTATTATAAATCCTTATTATGAGCAACTGAATCATATTATTAGTCATTGTATAAACTGAGATTAGCAGCACCAAATTGCTGACCTCAAAGCAAAATTTATAATGTAAAGTAATAGACAGAAATCAGCTAATGAGCTCTTATAGTAAGAATAATTTGCTATGTTAGGCATGAGTGGCATTTTTAAAAAAGAAACCCAAAATAGGCAATAGGATAGCAAACGATTTTCCTCTGGGCTGTATTAGCTGGTGAAAAAGCAATTCAGTTCTTTTTTTTTATGCCCTCCACCACCCCCCCTCTGCGGAGGACTACTTTATTTGGATTTATTTTATTTATTTATTTGTTTGTTTGTGTATTTTATATATTTTTATTTACTTCTTCAAGAGGAGGAGAGGGAGAGAGGGGGGGAACAAAGGAGAAGAAGGGGGAAAGAGAGAGAGGGAGAG
>JAODUD010000095.1:25415359-25434482 GCA_026784285.1 Stomatorhinus walkeri
ACACACAGCATTGCCTCTATACTGGATATTATTATGATATATGGTACATATTGGATGAATAGTGATATCTCTGTCACAGCTGACAGCTGGCAAGCTGAAGGCCCTTAGACAGCTCTGTGGGCGGTACCTTTGCAGCAGCCAGCTGAGATACCCAGGGTGACTTAAACATCCTCTTAAAATACAAATGTTTGAGTTTCCTGGCATTCATATGTTACCTTAGGTGCAAACTGTATAATTTGATGGTTTAAATTGGTAACTCATTGTTAAAACTGAAACAATTTACTCACCATAGCTTTGTGTTGTAAAATGTCTATATGCTATAGTATGTATAGTGTATGAGAAAATTGCCTATATACATAGCAATTCAACCCAGTCGCATCCCTCAGCTATCCAAAAATCTATAATCTTTCAGACAAACCATGTAATAACAATGCATTTTATTCTGAACCATGTGTACTTTGGTGATGATAAAGGTATGCCATAAATATCTATGTATATCTAACATACAGTATCTCACCTATATATGTGTCAAACAGTAAAATCTTTACATTTGATTTTAAAGACTTAAACAGACAAAACCACATATAAAATATGTCACAATTCAGCAGATAATACTGACATCACAGAAGAACTGAAGTACCCGGTGAATTAGCACATCTTAATGTCACCTGTGTAAGACTGGAGAAACAGAGGTTATGCAGGGGTCATATCGTCACTAAGCACTCAGTCAGGGCGTGTGGCAGCACTAAGGTGACATCTGCCTGCTCTCTACACACAGGAGTTAACCAATCTCAGCAAGGAGCTCTGTGTCTTTTTTACAGGAGACGTATACAAGGGCACCACCTACATTTTCTGACAATACTGGAAATCTTTTTTGGTCAGGTGCAGGTTCGTGGACATAGGTAATTATCACACATTTTATCTGCTACTGTGCTATGCAAGACGTGAGGAAAACAATGCTGGATTTATGTGTTCTTACTGTTTGGAACTGGACCAGGGTGTTGGAAAAAGTGATGACTACAGTGTTAGCCTAGTTAAAAATTTAGTTAGACAGCTATAAATTTATATTTAGCAAAATCTAATCTCACAGCTGCTAAATTTATGTATCTGTCTCAGAGTTGATGCTTATTTTCATGTTTATTACTTGTTAACTAATGCACATTTTTTCAAATTCTCAAGACATACTTGATTCTTTTACATTTACATTTTAAATTACAGATGAGTCATATTAACATAATCAAGACTTTTTGTGCAACTCAGATGTGGTGTATTGGCACCAGAGAAGAGGCAGACTCAATAATACAGGAGGAGGGTTTATTGGAAAAAAAGCAGAGTGCACCAAAAACCAAAGGGGAAATCCAAGTGGGTAGTAGGGTCAATCAAGGGAGGTCTAAATCTGGAAAGATCAGTCCTACAGGCAGAGACGGGACATGGAGACAATGGAACGGGAGAGAGGACGCAGGCAGACTGGGCAGGCAGGGCAGGGCAGGGAAGGCAAGCGGGGGAAGCAGGGAAGCTCCCTCGAGGAGGTCGATGGCACAGTCACACTCCCAGTGAGGCTTGAAAGAAAGCGCCTTGCTGAAGACGTCCCGGTAATCTGAGTAGTCTGTTGGGATCTGAGAAAGATCTTCATGTTTGGGGCTCTCAGTTGAGGTGACCCGGCAAGGAATGCCTAAACATTGACTAAGACAATGGTTTGACAAGGCGGCAAGCTCACCCATCCTTCAGTCGATGAGAGGATTATGTCTCCGTAATCACGGATAGCTGAGGATGATGGGGTCCTTTGCTTCAGGAAGGACCAGGAAGTTGAGGGTTTCAACACGTAACACACCTACATGGAACATAATAGGACTAGTGCGATGAATCATCTGTCCTCCTTGGAGGGGTTCTCCACTAACCCTGAGTACTGTGACGGGCTTGCAGAGGAACTTAGATCTTGCGGGCCAGAGAAAGACTCATAAAGTTCCCCATAGCCCTTGAATCGATCAACGCTCGAGTGTGCTGCCCATCACCGGAAACAGTAACATCTATGGGGACGGTAACTAGGGAAACCCCAAGAAACGTGGAGATGCCTACCTTGGTGTGGGTAGCAGGAAGCGGTAGTCAGACGGGGCAGGTGCGCAGCATATGTCCAGCTTCTCCACAATATAGGCACAGCCCATGGGCTGCGCAACAGTTCCATTCACTGGAGGAGAGAGGGGCGCTTCCTAACTGCATAAGCTCTACCAGATCCTCTGAGGTAGCTGACTGGGTGGTGCAGGCGACGGCGCTCTCGGACATTGTTATCTATGGTAACTGAGAGCCTGATGAAATCTTCGAAGGACAGGGTGGAGCCATGCAAAGTCGGTTCATCCTGCACTTCTGCACGCGCGCAACAATACAGGATCCGTAGGACCTCCTCAGGCCAGCGGAGTCCAGCTACAATAGTGAGGAGTTCCAGCGAGATCTCCACAGCAGTACGTGTCTCCTGTTTCAGGTCAAACAGTCTTTCCCCCAGACTGCGACTGATGGTATGATCGAATATCCCTTTAAATACCTGCTGGAATTCGCGTGCTGAGTCGAGTGGAGGACTGTCATCCATCCAAAGCATGGTGGCCCAATCACACGCACGTCCGGTGAGAAGAGAAATGACGAAACACACCTGTGCCGTTTTTTCCATAAAGTGCTCCGGGTGTTCGTCCACGTATAACCTACACTGCATCAGGAAAGTCTGACTTGCCGTCATATTTTTCGGGCATGCCAATGGAAACTGAAGCGGATGCTCTGAGAGGGGAGACAGGTAAGCTGATCATGTAGCTCGTGCTTCCATGAGCTGAGAGACTAGAGATGTCAAGTGATCGACCTGCTGCTGCAGCCTCTGATTCTCCGCGGGGTCCATGATAAGGCAGAGTATTCTGTGGTGTATTGGCACAAGAGGGGAGGCAGACCCAGTAACGCGGGAGAAGAGTTTATTGGAAAAAAGCAGAGTGCACCAAAAACCAAATGGGAAATCTAAGGGGGTAGTCAGGTCAATCGCAGGAGGTCTAAAGCTGGAAAGATCAGTTCTACAGGTAGAGACGAGACATGCAGACGATGGGATGGGAGAGAAGACACGGGCAGTCTGGGCAGGGAAGGAAAGCAGGGCAGGCAGGATCGACCAGGGAAGCAGGGGAGGTGAGACAGCAGGCCACGATGAGGCAGGCAGGATCGACCAGGGAAGCAGGGGAGGTGAGACAGCAGGCCACGACGAGGCAGGCAGGACAGGCGGGGAAAACACAAGACAATGAAACGCTCAGTAGATGTCATAACCATGGCAACAATACTTCGCAACTTGCAGTAGTTCGCTTTGGGTTTAAATAGTGTGGTGAAATTGTGGCAAATGTTAGCCGCTCAGCTGCCCCGCCCCTGTGGGTGTGACATCAGAAAGTATATAATGTGCTACAGTAAAATATAATTTGTGCATATAAATATATGAACACCTTGATAATTAAATTTTAAAGTCTGTTATTGATTGTGCTTTATTCTGACAGGCTGAACAGAGTGAGATGAACAGACTTTCTTGTGCTGCTCCTTCAAAAATAAATAAATAAATAAAATGGGTCCATGGACAAATTGAATTCTGAGCAGAAAAAAAAATATGTGAAATTGTTTAGGCACATTCAAGTGAATTCCTTTGTGTTGTCTAGGCAACTCTGAAATCAGTGGGTTCATCGGGCCAAGCGCTTATGGAAACGGGGAGCAGATGTTTGTGCTGCAGAAATAGGGACTGACACAAGGCATTTAAACACACCCCTTGCAGAGTAAAGAAGTGTTCCACTTTGAGTGTGCACCTCACACATGGACTGTTTGTCCTTACACTTAGGTAGGGCTTAACTTACCTAGCAGTAGAAAGACAGGGGAGTGGCATGAATAAGTGCCATATGACACAAAAAAGGATTTCATACTTTTAATTGTACATTAATAAATAAATAAGACCCAAATAGACTGGTAAAAGATAAGGATTGTGTGGTACTATCCCTTTAACCAAACTGGAAGGAGGATTTGAACATATTTGTGCCAACTAAATGATCTATCCATTTCCTAACCACTTATACTGGTTAGTGTTGCAGGAGGCCTGAGAGCCAAAGCTAGGCAACATTGGGAATTAGGTAGGGGGACATCTTTGATGGGAAGCCAGTCCACCACGTGGCACACACAGTATGAGTAACTTAGAGAGATCAGTTAACCGAAATGTATTTCTTCGAACTGCAGGAGGAAACTGGAGTAGCTGGAAGATACTTACATGATATAGAGAGAGCAAACAAACTCCCGACACACAATGAGCAGAGGCGGCACTTGGCTGCTAATCCTCGGGGTGGTGATACAGCAGTGCGGTCCAGGCTGCTGCCCCAGCTAAACAGTCACAGGTTACAGAAGTAAAGAAACAAACTAATAAGTGCAAAATCTGGAATGGACAAGAGAGGGTGCTTGCCAAATTAAATAGTAAGTAAATTCACTTGTCAAATGGTGTAGGAGAAAATTGATGGCCTGTGAGTGATGCTTCTTGCCAAATCCCACATGCAGCCTTTGCCCATGAGTGAGTATTTCACTTGCTGAAACAGGCAGGACATGATTGCCAAAGCAGATGGACACACCAGACTATCTAATACTTGTTAGGTCCACTGTGTGAGCATTATGAGTTAAAACTGCTCATCTTCCTAACAAGCCTCAAACGATGCTATTGCTATATCAGCCATGATTGTGCAGCATCACCTTTCTGTAATTTTTATTAAACAGATAAATTTGTACAGTATAACTGCCTTCTGTTTTGGTGTGTCTATCACCTTGGTCAGTTTGTCATGTTCATGTTTGATTTACACACACACACACACGTTGTGTATACCTACCCTTATGGGCGCCCACTCATTCACGTCTATGTTAAAAATGCTAACGCTAACTATGACATCCTTAACCCCCACCCTGCCCTAGCCATAACCATAAGTAACCAAGCAAAATACAAGAGTTTTTGCATTTTTAGTTTTTCATAGGAGTCACCGATTTTTATAAAATAACATTTTCCCTTTTGGGGATCAGGAAACCAGTCCCCATAAGGGAAAAAATGGATATTTATCACATTATGGGGACATTGTGACCCCGTATGGATAGGTATATCCACACACACACACAGGTGTGTACACCTTTATACGGACTCTCCATTCATTTCTATAGGGAAACCTCTATTCCCAACCCCTACCCAGCCCTAACTTTAACCATAAATAGTTTTTAAATTGCACTCACAGATCTTTGCGGAGACCTGGAAAAACAGCTGTCTTTTATTACATTGTGGAATACATTGGGTCCCCACAATGTAATATAAGCATAATCTACACAAACACACACACACATTTCTGGTTTTCAATACTTTATCAGTGGTTATACTAAAGATAATTACAATAAACACAAATGTCTGTTGCTTTCATCTTACGCACATCAACAGTGACAGAAAACTTTTCTTCTTCTCTTACATTTTATTTAGACAGAATATTACTGATAGGGCCACCCACTGATTTCTATATATTTTTCTATAACCTGACCCAAATTAAACAAGTTAAATATGCTATATTAAATTATTCATCAAATTATTGTAGTACTAAATTAAATTAAATTAAATTAATTGCTTTTCTATATCAATTCACTTTTCTTTTACATTAAATCAAATTCCCATCAGTTCAATATGAAAAAAATTAATCAAAATAATAAAGATACAACAAGCTCGGTAAATTCAAGTGTGGTACTGCCATAGGATGCCACCTTTCGTGAAATTTCTTCTCTACTAGCTATTCCGCACTCAACTGTAAGTGGTATTATTGTGCAATGGAAGCATTTAGGAGTATCAGAAACTCAGCCACGAAATGGCAGACCACATAAGGTAACAGAGTGGGGTTGTCAAGTGCTGAGGCACCTAAGACATAAATGTCGCCAACGCTCTGTTGACTCAGTAACTGCAGAGTTCCAAACTTTCTCAGGCAATAACCCCAGCACATAAACGGTGTGCTAGGAACTTCATGGAATGCGCTTCCATGGCCAAGCAGCTGCATGCAAGCCTCATATCGCCAAGCGCAATGCCAAGAATCGGATAGAGTGCTATGAAGTATGCCACCACTGGACCTAGAGCAGTGGAGTTGTGTTCTATGGAGTGAAGAATCACGCTTCTCTGTCTGGCAGTCTGATGGTCAACTCAGGGTTTGGCAGATGCCAGGAGATCGTTACCTGCCTGACTCCATTGTGCCAACTATAAAGCTTGGTGGAGGTGGGATAATGGTGTGGGGTTGTTTTTCAGGTGTTAGGCTAGGTTCCATAGTTCCAGTGAAGGGAACTCTTAATGCTTCAGCCTACCAAGACATTTTGGACAATTCTATCCTTCCAACTTTGTGGGAATAGTTTGGGGAAAACCCTTTTCTGTTACAACATGATCATACCTATCATGTCCCGATCATGTCACTCCTCCTGTGTGCCATGCCCCCTTGTTAACCTCGTGTGGAATCCTCTTGATTACCAGCTGTTCCTAGTCGTGTCCGGTCGAGTCTGTATTTAAGTGCTTCCTAGTTAGTCTTTCCCCAGTCTTGTCATTAAAGTCTTGTAGTTGCTGACGTTTTCTGTCCCCCCAATTGTGTTCTCCCTCTAATAAACCCTGAGTTTACCCTGTATACTTCGACTCCCATGCATCCCTTCCCATTGTACCTTCAGCATCCTGACAGTACCTCAGTGCATAAAGTAAGGCCCATAAAGATGTGGTTGGGTGAATGTGGTGTGGAAGAGCTTGACTGGCCAGAGCAGAGCCCTGATATTAATCCCAATATGAACCTGGCTTTCATGTCTAGCATCAGTACCTGACCTCACAAATGTTCTTCTGGATGAATGGGCAAAAAATCCCACAGACTCACTCCACAATCTTGTGCTAAACTTGATTGTTTCTTGATTTTTCTCTTAGTGTAGTAATTCCCTGTGTTTCCTCAGTTCTGAGTAATTAATATTTTGCTGGGCAGAAAAAATAAAAATGAGAGCTTCTATTTTATACATTTAAATAATATTTAAAATACTTAAAAATATATCATTTTATTTTTTTCTGTCATTTAAAAAAACTTCATCACCAAGTTTACAGTCTTTTAAATATCCTATCGTCTTTGACTAGATGCAAGTAAATCATGTGACACATTCTGTTTGGCTCAACTTGCCCAGTGTGTACTTCATCTTCCCATGAACAGTAATCTAAGGAAAGAAGCTGCTTTGGTGCTTGGTGCAAATTGCCTTAAGGTAAAGTATGCAGTATAATATACTATCAGATATTACTCGCTGAATGTCATTCTAGGACAGAAAAATAGAGCAACTAGCAAACAGCAGTGCTGTGCTCTAGAACTTGTGAATTAACTTGTTAGCCTGCTAGTGGCATCGTAGTTAATGCAAACAGGCAAGTTCAAGCAGTGGCATCTTGTGGTTTGTCACGTATGGACGACTTCATTAGCGATAAATCAAGCTAGCTACCTTTATTCCTGAGGACAAAATTAATTCCTATCCGCTAAACATAAACATTTGTATAGCCACTGAACCTATATAAAAGAGAGAACTGACTGGTGATCATGATGTTGCAAGGTTCCTTTTTTTTGAGTGTGTGTCTAAAAAAATAGTTTCTTCTTTGAGTTTGCGCACGTTCGACACCCTACTGAAAAACAAAGTGGGAAATTCATGCATTATGATAATTAGCTTAAGAAAGTGTTGATGTGCCTTATTGTACGTATGCATACACACACTGGCCATGTCAGCCTCTGCCACTAATTCTGTGTAAAATACTGGTATAAATGAAGGGTGTAACGGTTCCGTAACCAAGACCAAAACTGCAGTTGCTGTTCTGGAAGATGAAACCTCCAACCTTAACCTTCTGATCATAACATTACTAATGTTACAAAAGTCATTTTTCATTTTGCAATGAACACTGTAACACATGTAAGTCGCAAACTTATTATTCTATTTAAATTTTGGGTGAGCTGTATATTTTGTAAATATTACAAATTACTACGACTGTAACCATACACGCATTCATCATGTAACGTTGTTATTTTAATTTATATTATTGCATTTTCAAATTACACTTACTGTAGAATTACTAGTAGTTTAATTAAATACATTTTCACACACCAGTGTTTTGCATTTTATTTTGTTTGTTGAGCCAGGATTTGTAATTTGTAGCAGGATACTTTTTGATATATAATTTTTTTTTTGCACGCTTCATTGAGATTTCCCATCAAATACAGAAAAAACGGTACAGAGGAAAAATGCAGTTCAATCAATAAAAAGAGCATTATACATTAATTCCTGATTTTGTTGTTTTATATGATCACAGATAAATCCCATATAATACTACCCAGAAATCTGTGTTCACGGTATGGAACATGGAGCACTGACATGAGAATAGACATCTCCCTGAGAAGAAGTCATCACAACATGATAGTCAAGATGAATACAGTAACAGAAATTACTTTTAGGATATCACCCTGACCTTTTCTTTTGCGTTTTATGCCATACATAAGAAGGCATTGTGACAATACCATCTCACCTACTGAAATTCCCATACAAACATAAATGTCAAGACATTGTTGAGAAATATCAGGCCATTGTTATTTTCCCATTTGTTCCAGAATGTTCTCGCGAAATTGAATGCTGTTGTGAGTCATATTGTTTCTCTCCTATGGCATATCCATTTTTTCTCATCAATGTTCATCTGGATAGAGCTGCATTATATTTAGAAAAATGTCCACTAGAAGATTGGACCGATGCTTAAGCTTTCAGTAGCTCATCATTCCAATATGATAAAAAAATAAAAATAAAAGTGAAGTCATCTGTCAATGGACTTTTGTGAAATACCCTTTTATTTGGAAAAGGCTTTTATGTGATAGGATAAGAAGTGGATTAGCTCAACACAAGATTGCCAACAATACCTTCTTAAGTGACACCACCCTTCTCGCTTTCATGTAGCGTGCCAAGTCAATAAGAAAAGGTCACGCCCAAGGCAAAAGCTGGTGGATTGACTACTTGAGGGTTTGCGAGAGTCTGTGCTCCCTGAATTACCTTGATGGGGCACTTGACATTTACTCACGGGCTTTTCTCTTAAGAAGCATTACAATGGATCGAAACTGATGTCAACTGAGCTAATTGCGAAGCTCTAAAAAGTTTTTCATAGCTGCTTTTGTTATCATTAAGCTTTAGGATAGCTATATTTTATGAATATTATGAACATATGTTAAAACTGCTAATATAATCAACATTGTTGATGTCAGAGATGCTGCTGGCAGGACAGGCAACATGATATTTCGATAAAATTAAGGGTGCAGCCAAACCATTTATAACGAGGTAGCCAGACTAGACCAGATAATTTTACTGGGGTGGCAATGATGAAAAACACAAACACAATATGCAGAAAAACTGACAACGGTGAAAATGACAAATATCACAATATGCATAATATAATTAACAAATATTGGTTTTATATGAGTATGGACGACACAATGTGACAATGCCAGTGTGTAAAACAAACATCTATTGGAATACCTATATTTCATATCAGACCTATCATTATCATAAAGTCAAAAATAATAAAAAGAAATTTGACTTGTTGACTGCATGTTACCCATGATATATTCCTTTTTTTTTTTTTAATAACTCCCAAAACTGATAAGAGAACCTTTAACAATCAGCTGTAACATTAAAACCATTTTCAGGTGAAGTGAATGACATTGATTATTTAATTTCAATGGTACCTGTCAAGACAGTCATTATATATTAGGGGAATTGAAAAGTCTTGATGTTGATGTGTTGGAAGCAGTAAAAATGGGCAAGCATAACAATCTGAGCAGCTTTGACAAGGGGTAAATTGTGATAGCTAGAGGACTAGATCCCAGTATGCAGTACTCAGTACCTAGCCAAAGTGGTTCAAGGAAGACCCACTGATGAACCAGCAATGTGGTCATGGATAGCATGTCTGGTCCGATCCCAAAGGAGAGCTACTGTAGTACAAATTGCTGAAAAAGTTAATTCTGGCTATGATAGAAAGGTGTCAGAACACACAATTCATCGTAGTTTGCTTTTTGTAGGGCTGCATAGCCACAGACCAGCCACAGTGCCCATGCTCGACATGAGCATCACAACTGGAATGGAGCAGGTTGAGGAAGGTTGCCAAGGTCTCATGAGTCATGTTTTCTGTTGCAGCATGTGGATGGCCAGGTGTGTGTGTGTCAGCAGCCATATCAAGTAGGTTTAGGCCTGCCCAGTACTTAGATGGAAGACCAACTAGGAAAGCTAGGTTGCTGCTGGAAAAGGAGTTGGTGTGGCGAACAGGCGAGCCCATCCTGTGGTCTGTGTAGATCAAATTGCCCCAATGTTATAAAAATGAGATATAAAACCATGCTCCTGACTCTCTGAGGTCATAAAATATCCCTGGGCCTCTCTGAAGAGTCGCCACCTTGTCGCGGAGGAGAGGCTTGTGTGTGCCAGAGATACCAAAAGCGATACCACCTGGAGCTCAAGGTTGAGGGGGAGGTGCCAGACAAAGCGCGACTCAAGAAAGACCTCAGCAGCGGAGCAGGCAGAGGATTGTGTCCAGGCATGCAGGTGGATCACAACAACGGCTGTAAAGGTAGAAGGAGGCTGCAGCAGAGATGGACCTTCAACTGTCTTGGAGTCCATGCCGTTGATAATAGGTATGTCTCTGTCAAGGACTGTGTGGTGACTGTTCGTGCCCCAGTCTCCCCATGTTAAAAAAGCCATGCACAGGAATCCACCGGTTGGGATAATCCATCAGCACAGTACTGTGGTGATCAGTAAATGGCAATAGGAGCCATTTGACAAAGTTTGTGGTTCAAGAACTGGCCTCTTCAACCATCGAGTGGATCTCAAGCAAATATCTAAATCAAAAAAGGAAGGCTTAAGCAGAAGAAAATTCAGTTTTGGAATGGCCCAGCCAGAGCCCAGACCTAAATCCAATTGAAAATCTGTGAGGTGACCTGAAGAGGGCTCTGCACAAGAGATGTCCTTGCAATTTGACAGATACCAATGCTGTGGCTAAGAAGAGTGGGCTAATATTGCCAAGTCAAAATGTGACATGCTGATATCCAAAAAGATCGATTGCTGTAATTAAATCAAATTTGGATTCAGTCTTGTGTACTTCCACCTCAACCTCTTTGGATCCTGTCTCAACTAGTCCTGTTCTTGGACTCGTCTTGGACTCAACAAAGGTGGTCTTGACTACAGCTCTGCCAGTCAGGATCATAGCTTCAACCCCTTGGCCGACAATATCCACAGCGGGGGCATGACATTTATTTCTCAACTTTTCACTGTTTTTTTTTTTTTTGTTAGCATATACAAGATAATTTTGAAAAGACACAATCATTAAAATTAGAGAGCTTGCTAAGTTTTATTTCCTATCAAGGAACCGTCAAGGTCTTAACGCAATTTACTGTCGTAACCTAGCTGACAACTGCGGTTCTTCCAATGTGATATAATAAAGACATAATTAACACTTACAGACACTTCTTTACTTATGGATTTGATGTTCTGAATGGCTGTTCGTAACTGAACAGAAAAAAAAAAAAGATGTTGCAGACTGGAAACGGGAGCCCAAGGAACACAATTTGGACCCACTGTCCTCTTCATTCATATCTCTGAAGGTTTGTAAGTTGAAAGTTCATAAGTAGAGGAGCGTCTATATTGTGATGGACCAATTGTAATATTGTGTTGGCCAATGGGGTGGCTATGCTCCATGGTAGGGTGGCATGGTAGGGTCACATGATGACATCCATGTTGGAGAAGATGAAGTTAGAAAAAGATCATCTTGATGAGGAAAGTATTTAATCATCACTTACTTAGCAGTTAGTTCCTAAACAAAAAGTTTTATTGTGTGAAATCCAGACTTTGAACTAGTATACTATAATTCCCACTGTTTGTTTACTATGAATTTCAACGATTTTCAGATATGTTCAAAATGCAGTTGCATTGATAGTTGTGTGATGTTAAAAAACCAATCAATCCAGGAACCAAGGAAGAATCAAAGGGGAATCAACACCATCAAAACAGTTTCCAAAGAAGCAATGATTCACCAATCACTGGCTAAGTCCTTGGCAGAGAAGTTGTTTTATACTGCTTGTTGAAAATTGCAGTTTATTAAGATAAGATATAATTTAATTTCATAATATGGAAAATATTTAGAAATACATTTGCATGATAGTAAGAAAAATAAGAATTACACAAGCACCTGAATGTGTGAATTGGGCAGTAACAGGCACTGTAACACGAGAAAGTACAGGAACTAGACAGTTTCATTGGCTGAGAAAGAACTAGGGTGACTAGATAATCCATTTCTGAGAGGACATGTCAAGCTTGCACAGGATTTGTAAATTACCATTTTAATTAGAAAGACTTGAATTTCACTTATGCAGTTCTTGCTGTGTGATGATTTGTCTGTCTCCTATAATCATGCATGTCCCACTTATGTTAATATGAAACAGCTGGATGAGTCTTTCAATCAAGGAAGCAAACCAGTCAAAACACACGAAGTTAACTATTTAGCCAATCAGAGGAACCTTTACAAAGTATTGTGTAGGGTTGTAACAAATACATCGATTTGTATCGATATATCAATTCAACAGCAAACGATCTAATTAATCGATGTGACTGCATAAATATTGATACATGCGTTTTTATTTTCTCGCCAGTTCCAGTATTGTTTTCATGATCCACTCCGACATATACATGGTCTACAGGAGTGTCCAATATTTCGATCGCGATCTACTGGTCGATTGCAAAGGTAGTGTGGGTAGATCGTATGGCATAAAAAAAGGGAATGGATGATGCATTCAACCAAGCCATCTGCTGCATATCTCTAGCAAGCTACTGAGTCGCCTAGTTAGCCTCCAGTTTATTTCTACTAAACTTAAGAAACGGTATAAAAATGAATAGGGGAGCTGGACCAAGTAAGAAGCCAAAAACCTACCACTTCCATACTGAATGGGGGGAGGACTGTTTTATTTCACCATGTCATATTCAAAGTGCATTTGCCTCATCTGTCAGTCTACTATTGCTATTCCGAAGGAGGGAAATGTGGAGCAGCATTTTCAGACTGTTCATAAAAACTACGAAATTAATTTGAGAAATAGAAAGGTGAAGGAACTTAAAATCCCAGTTCAATTCAAAAATACTTTTTATCCCAAAGGGAAATTAATAATAATAATAATAGTAATAATAAATGATATTAAAGAATACTCAATATTTTTATACATGTTTACATTTTTATAGTAGGTAGATCATTCTGACTTATTCTGACGTGGATTATTGCATGCACAGTACACAACACGGGGAAAACTTCAATGACAGATTTGGGCGATAGACTCTGACATGGACTTAAATACACAGGACTAGATGAAACAATAAGAAACAGCTGGGAACAATTGGGATTGCATGCAAAGTCAATGAGGGGCACAGCACACGAGAGGGTCATACGAGCAGGTCATTTATACCGTTAATCTACATCCATCCAAAGTTTTTATTTTTACCTTATTGCACTTTATTTTGCTTGATTTATGGGACATACTTGACTACACTAGATTTTGTTTACAGTTCCCAATATAATATGATAAAATCCTAATTATATTTGCCTTTGTTGGTTCATTGAAATGTAAAGGATTGTGTAAAATTTCATCAATTCGACTACTATCCCCAGTGTCAAACTGAGTTAACTGTTGGCTTAAGGAATCGATACTGTATCGTATCGCAAGGAACGCTGTGATTTACACTAGTAATTTATAAAACTTGAAGCAGCCCAAAGTGTCCTCCCTGACATGGGTTTTCTGCTCACCCTAGAAAGAACTCAACACTCTGGGTGATGCCAGAAGACATGAGCATTCGGTAAATAAACACGAATATCCCCACTTTGCCTTAACCACACATATTACTTTCATAAACTAAGCAGAGGAATACACTGCCCGGCCAAAAAAAAAAACATCGCCATTTGAATTTATATCAGCAAATACTTAAGAACCAATGACTGGACCATTATTACAGCTCAGCAACATTACGCAGCAATAAAGTTCGCTGAGTACCTGAGTCTATTATCTGAATGCCAGATTATATCTCCATCCATCATCAATGTTTTTTTTTTCTTCCCTGTTGGCATGGGCATATTCCAGGACAAGAATGCCAAGATTCATTGGGTTCAAGTTGTCAAAGAGTGGTTCAGGGAGCATGAGGAATCATTTTCACGTTTGACCACAGAGTTGTGACCTTAACCTTGTTGAAGGTCTTTGGGATGTGCTGAAGCAGGAATGGTTCAACTCACTTTTCAATACAGGATCTTGGTGAGAAATGAATGCAAATCTGGATGAAAATAAAGGGTAAGATGTTGCATAAACTTGTGGAAACAATGGCATGACAAATATGCGCCATAATCAAAGCTAAAGACTAAAAATTCAAATCGACTTTTTTTGGATAGGCTGTGTATATCAGAGAAATCAAATCCGCAGCTTAACAAAGATGGTTATTAATGAATGAGTAAACTGTAGCTATTTATCCATGTGTCATGTACTGGGCTCAGAGTTTGGGGGAACCACCCTTAAAGACACCAACAACACCACCCTCAGAATTCCACCCAGGGAAATAGTTCCAAAGCTAAATGAAACTCCAAAAAGGCACTCAGGTCCGTTATACACAGCAGCAAGAGACGTAACTCCACTTACAATCTTTTATTAACAATCACAATAATAAAACACCATCCACGCTACAAAATATAACCTCATGGCTAGTGCACACAGGATAGGAGGATATCCAGTCAGGCAGAAGATGGCATCCTGGAACAAAGCACTACAAATCACTACAATTCCCATGCACACATACCTATGCTGCACACAACATAAAACGCCACCACAAAGTTCACTTCCTCCCTAGTGACGTACCAACCCTTAAAACACAAAAAATTTAAATACAAACCCTTGCTCTAGACAATTAAACCTGGACGAACAGGGAATTGCAATCCAGCAATTCCCACATTCACAATACAGCAAAAGAGGCAAAGCAGCAGCAACTGTAGGGTGGGCAATCCAGACCGCAGCTATAATAGAGCAGGCAGAACAGCAGCACTTAATGGCGTTTCATGATCTTCCCAACCAACCGGATAAACATAATCTCCATCCGCATTGCCTGCAAAGGATGACGCCAGGCAAAACATCCATCCATCCATCCATCAACTTCCGCTTATCCGAGGTCGTGTCGCAGGGGAAACAATCTCAGCAGGGAAACCCAGACTTCCCTCTCCCCGGCCACTTCCTCCAGCTCATCTGGGGGAATCCTGAGGCATATCCAGGCCAGCTGAGAGACATAGTCCCTCCAGCATATCCTGGGTCTTCCCCGGGCCTCCTCCCAGTGCGACATGCCCAGAACACCTCACCAGGGAGACGTTCAGGAGGCATTCTAAGCAGATGCCCGAACCATCTCATCTGGCTCCTCTCAATGCGGAGGAGCAGCGGCTCTACTCTGAGTCCCTCCCGATCTTTAAAGGAGAGTCCAGCCACTCTGCGGAGAAAACTCATTTCGGCCGCTTGCATTCACAATCTCGTTCTTTCCGTCACCACCCACAGCTCGTGACCATAGGTGAGGGTAGGAACATAGATCGATTGGTGAACTGTTCCAGTGAGAGCCAAAGGGCACGGTCTGATGAGGCCAACAGAACCACATCATCTGCAAAAAGCAGAGACCTAATCCTGAGGCCACCAAACCAGGCACCCTCAACACCCTGGCTGCGCCTAGAAATTCTGACCATAAAGGTTATGAACAGAATCGGTGAGTCCAACCCTCACCGGGAACAAGTCCGACTTACTGCTGGCAATGCGAGCTAAGCTCTGACACCGGTCATACAGGGACCGAACAGCCCTTAAAAGGCAGTCTGGCACCCCATACTCCCAGAGCACTTCCCACAGGACTCACCGAGAGACACGGTCAAATGCCTTCTCCAAGTCCACAAAGCACATGTAGACTGGTTGGGCAAACTCCCACGCACCCTCCAGGACCTTGCCGAGAGTATAGAACTGGTCCACTGTTCCATAGCCAAGGCGAAAACCATACTGTTCCTCCTGAATCCAAGGTTTGACAATCCGACGGACCCTCCGCTCCAGGGCCCCTGAATAGACCTTACCAGGGAGGCTGAGGAGTGTGATCCCCCTATATTTGGAACACACCCTACGGTCCCCCTTCTTGAAGATTGGGACCACCACCCCGGTCTGCCAATCCAGAGGCAATGCCCCCGATGTCCATGCGATGCCGCTGTGTCAGCCAAGACAGCCCCCCAACATCCATAGCCTTGAGGAACTCCGGACGGATCTCATCCACCCCCGGGGCCCGGCCACCGAGGAGCTTTTTAACCGTCTCAGCGACCTCTGCCCCAGAGATAGGTGAGTCCACCCCAAAGTCCCCAGACTCTGCTTCCTCATTGGAAGGCATGTCGGTGAGATTGAGGAGGTCTTCAAAGTATTCCTTCCACCGACCCACAACGTCCCGAGCTGAGGTCAGTAGCGCACCATCCCCACCATAAACAGTGTTGATGCTGAACTGCTTTCCCACCATGAGACGCCGGCGGGACTATGTCTCTCAGCTGTCCACCAGCGGGTTCAGGGATTGCCGCCATGACAAGCACGGGCCACCTTACGGCCACAGCTCCGGTCAGCCGCCTCCACAATGGAGGCGCAGAGCATGGCCCATTTGGACTCGATGTCCCCCGCCTCCCCCGGGACATGGGCGAAACTCTGCCGGAGGTAGGAGTTGAACCTCCCTCTGACAGGGGATTCTGCCAGACATTCCCAGCAAACCTGCACTATATGCCTGGGTATGCCAGGTCTGACCCGCTTCCTTCCTCACCAGTGGAGCCAACCCCCCACCTGGTGGTGAACGGACGACAGCTCCGCCCCTCTCCTCACCCGAGTGTCCAAGCCATGAGTCGAGGTGAGCCCGACTACATCTAGTTGGAACCTCACAGCCTGTGTGACCTACAACAGCAAGAAAAGATGCAGAACAGCCCACTGCATACCTTTAATCACAACGAAGTCAGGTAACCGGAAGAACACCTTGCCAGCGTTAGGTCCCCAGCCAACCACTGCTACTTTTATAGGGTGCTACCTCTAACTACGATAATCGTCCGGCAGATTTAAAGGCACAGCTACCCAAAATAGCCATTCTGCCACACATACATTTTCCAAATGATTATACTAGCAAGTGTTACAAAAGAAGCCTGGATCGCAGGCAACACTGCATAGGTCTGGACAGGATGAATATCCATTGCAGGGCACACACTCATGGCTATCACAAACTATGAGCAATTTTGAGATGCCAGTTATCCTAAAAGCATGTGGCAGGAAACCATGGCAACATAAGGAAGAATACACAAATTGCCCAAACAGAGGCTCAAACCCACAGCCATGGCAGTGTGAGACAACAGAGCTAACATGCTATCCCTGCAATACTTGATGCTGTTCTATTTTATATTTAAAAGGTCACACATGGGATGTAACTGTAACCCTCTTCATTTTCTGGTAGAAACAATGACTTGTAACTATGACTGGACTGAAAAAATGAATAAGGCTGTACATTACATCAGAATGGTACTTAGGATAATCACTTGATGACACCAGGCTTCTTTATTGAAACTGGGGTGATATCTACCCCTTCAGCACTCCACCTAGCTAAATATCCACTGGGAAAAAAACATGTAGGTGTTTAAATCTAGTTTACTAGTTTGCTGGATTTAAATAGAAAAAAATTCTTCATACTTCAGTAGAGAAAATGGGATTTAAAGACAGAGGTGGCAATATAACTTCAGTTCTACACAGAGTGGGCAGGTTCAAAGGGGCACCTCAACACACAGATGCAGAAAGGGCATCAGTTCATTTGAAAATGAAATTTATTCATGATTCAGTTTGTCCTCCAAAAGATCAATAGCCCCCTCAAACTGCTGATAGTTTTCTGGTCATTTCAAAATGGTGTTCTTGGTGGAGAGCACTTGTTGGACTTAAATCACTCTTAGCCTACAGTACATTATTCTTTTAGTGTAGATCTTCATTGATGGCAGGGAAAGCTACTTATACTGTCTGATGTAGCATCACTATTGGGTAATAATATAAGAGGAGGAGGACTTTTCCAGCTTTCCACTACAGACTCTGCATGAGAAAGACTTCCGGTTTACGATTCAATCGAAATAATACCAAGCTACACTACCAGTCAAAGGTATTTCTACATTTGCGTGTTATGTACTTAATATTTACTAAAATACACTCAGTATTCTTTGCTAGTAAAGAAATTTACAGTATGTTCACCATTTGCGTACCTTTATTAGAACGAAAATATAATATCTTTGATTCAGCAAAGTAACCCCCTCTAGCAGATATTACACTAGAGAAAATTAGAGGCATTCTTTCTACAAGGGACATTGAATTCTGTTCTGTTTCTTGGGATGAAAAAGTTAACTAATGTGTTAAAAGGTGAACGACAGCCTAGAATTCGTCTATGCCATCACCACATAACCAGTCAATAAGATGTCAGGCATGCACTGTTACATACTATTTCCATGTTATAAAAGAAACCTGTTTCATTTGACTTACTGTATAGTTTCATTTATACTTGTTCACTCAATTTTCCAATGCTTAACAATAATTAAAAAAATCTGCAGTCTATGAAATGAATAGAAAAGTGGTAAAAACTTGTGGTGTGCAAAAATTTTTGACTGGAAGTGTATATCCAAACACCATAGCTGTGTCATGAGCATGTCAGTGCATCACCTGAAAATTTCTGCCTCGTTTGGTTAAGTTTTTAATTTTGTACAGGATCTTTATCATGCTGCAGTCTTGTGTCCAAAAACTCCATTGTAGAATTTCTCCTGAACAATGCAGGCTATTTTCTGTTTATTGAGGAAACATCTAATTAATAATATAATTAATATGTTATAACTTACGTGTGTTTACCTGTTTAATGTTAGCCTGTTGTCATGGACCAGCATGGTGGAGGATAAGGTGACAATAAATAAAACGAGGGACTTTATTCCAGATAAACCAAAAAAAAACAATGAAGGCTGTAAAACACACTA
>JAODUD010000095.1:25464912-25497509 GCA_026784285.1 Stomatorhinus walkeri
TATTATGTGTGGGGACAGGTTGTGGGGATAGGCTGGAATCAGCGAGAGGGTTTTTGCAAAATAGGAAAAACCCAACAGAACCTATCCAATGACAGCCGCTTTTGCCTCCTTTTTGATTTCGTGGAAATGTGGACATTGCATTGTCATTAAATAGATTCATCGTTTGCACTGCTACACCCTTATTCGGGTGGTGCTTTTCTACTAAATTTTGACTACACGAGTGAGGCACGCTGACTGAGACTGAGCATGGGAGAGAATTACCCACAATCCCACAGAGAGAGAGAGAGAGAGAGAGAGAGAGAATAACCATCGGCTCAGTCGTGATTACGTGATGCTAAGTAGAAAATGCAGATACATAATACTAGTATTGCAAGACCTCGCTGATCAAGTTAATTTTTTTTTATTTGCTTGCAATCCAAGGTTTTACTGTATATATCACAGACCAGACTATATGCACAAATACATACACAATCAACTGCTATCTCCACAAGCACTTCAAGGTTTGGCTAGGTGTGGGTTCAGAGATGCCATTCTGCACACCACTGTTGTACTGGGCTGTTATTTTTGCACTTGTGGTCTTCCTGTTAGCTTTAATGAGGCTGGCCACTCTTCTCTGACCTCTCTCATAAAGAAGGTGTTTTCAGCCACAGAAATACCCCAGGCTGATGCTTTTTTGTTTTTTGTTCATCACACCATTCTTGGTAAATTCTAGACACTGCAGCGTGTGAAAATCCCAGCAGGGTGGCCGTTTCTGAGATGCTGGAACTGCCACGTCTGACACCAATGGTCATATCACTTTTAAAATCACTAAGATCACACGTCTAAACTGTTCTAATGCTTAGCTGCACTACTGCCACAGCCTCATTCAAGCATGGCAAGAACATGTGAACTGTAGAATCCAACTCCATCCATCCATCCATCCATCCATCCTCCAACCCACTAACTCAGTGCAGGGTCTTGGGCCCATTGATATTTGGCTTCTGAAAATACAGTTTTGCAAAAGCAAACATACATCTTGTGTTTTGTGAGTTTTAAGCACATGAAAGAACAAATGAAAGAAGTCATTATGTATGATGCCAGGGATGGCTGACCTGGTGCAAGATCACAGCATTACACGGGATTCATAGAACGTACTGTAAGGTGCAAAGGTAAGGATATAAATAACAGCCTGGTGTCTAATCCAGAGTTTCCCAAACCAGTCCTTGGGGATCCCCAGACAGGTTTTTGCAAATCCTAAACCTTTTGCCCTATTGGAAACTGGAACGGAGCAGAAACATAGAGTGTCTGGCATGGAGCTGTGAGGACTATCTGTGGGTTAGGGTCAGGGTGGGGAAACAGTGGCCTAAACGATTCATAAAGCCCCAAAGATGCATGGCGACAGCTGCAGTTGTCACAGTGTATTCCTGCTTAGCTGCATAATTTTCATATAAAGATGCAAACAATGGTAACCAGGTAGTGCAATTTCTTAACTGGCAAGTAGTTATTAATAGAGGAATTGAACTAGTGATGGGAAAAACGAAGTTTTGGGAGCACCACAACTGGCTGGATTAACCTGCTAGTTAAACCCATAGTGGGACCATGATGATCACAGCCATTTGGTGTTTCGAAGCCTCATTAGTTTTATTACTAAATTTAACACAAAGCACACAGTACGGGCCTTACCTACAACCCCGTTTCCAAAAAAGTCAAAGGCAGCAAATCAAATGTTTTCATAAAACCACTGTCTGTGAAAGCAGCTCGTTGCTGCATTTACAAATGCAGGGTGAAACTGTACCATGCAAAGAAGTAACTATATCCAAACATGATCCAGAAACACCACTGATTTCTCTGGTCCCAAGCTCATTTAAGTTGGACTGAGGCAAAATGGAAATATGTCCTATGGTCTGACGAATCAAAATTTCAGATTTTTATTTTTAAATCATGGATACCGCATCCTCTGAGCTACAAAGGAGAGGGACGATCCAGCTTCTTACCAGCGGACAGTTCAAAAGGCAGCATCTGTGATGGTATGGGGGTGCATTAGTACTCATGGCTTTGGGTAGCTTGCACATCTGGGAAGGCAGCATTAATGCTGAACGATATACACTTGCTGCCATCCAGACAATGTCTTTCTCAGTGAAGGCCTTTTATATTTCAGCAAGACAATAGCAAACCGCATTCTGCGCATATTACAACAGAATGGCTCTGCAGTAGAAAATTCCAGGTGCTAAACTAGCCTGCCTGCAGCCCAGATCTGTCACCCATTAAAAACATTTGGCACATCATGAAATGAAAAACATGAAAAAGGAGACTCTGAACTGTTGAGCAGCTGTAATCCTATATCAGGCAAGAATGGGACAACATTTCACTTCCAAAACTCCAGCTTCTGGTCTCCTTTACAGAGTGTTGTTAAAACAAGAGGTGATGCAACTCAGTGGTAAACAAGCCCCTGTCCCAGCTTTTTTAAAACGTGCTGCTGGCATCAAATTCAAATTGAGCGTATCTTTCTCAAAAAACAAAATTTCTCAGTTTCAAAGTTTCATGTTTTCTTTGTTCCGTTTTCAGTGAAATATGGGTTTATATGATTCGCAAATCACTGCATTCTGTTTTGATTCACATTTTACGCAATGTCCCAACTTATTTGGATATGGGGTTATAAATGAGTCAAGACTGAAAATAAAGGTGACACTTTACTTAAGGCCATGTTTTTAATAATTTATTAACACATTCATAACACATTATAAAGCATTCATAAAGCATTTTAAACAATGCAATACATATTTATAAAAAGGCATTAATTATAGCTATGTTTATTATGTATTATGACTGCCTTATTAAGTTGTCATCTATAATGCAGTATAGATACTTGCATACAGCAGCATAAAACATCCTTAATGCTTATACCGTCCATAGTAATGCGTTACATGTCGTGTCGGCGTGCGGGCAAGCGGGGAAGCAGGCGAGTCGAGCCGTGAATGCGGGTAGAAACGGGGTTTATTGGGAAAACACGGGGCAGACGGCAGCTAAACATCACACTACATCAATGACGGATCTGGGGAACACTCATTCAGAAACGGACTAAATACACAGGACAAGCTGAACATAACAGGCAACAGGTGATTGCAATCGGGAATTAACACGAGGTAACAAGGGGGGCGTGGCACACAGGAGGATCAGACGGGCAGGTCATGACATTATAAATGTATCTATGGTGCATTAGAGCTTCTTAAAGCATTCATAATGCATAATACACATGACTATAATGTGTTAAGTCTTATAATAAATATCTATACCCATGTTCATAATGCTAAATGGATGCATTATTGTTATGAATGTGTTTATAAATTACTAGAAATATGGCTTTAAGTAAAGTGTAACCAAAACAAATTAATGTTTGTACACACATCCCCAGTCAACTGTTAAAATGAAAGACAAAACAAGAAAAAAAGAATACTATTAACCTTAGTAAAATGATGAAGGTTACTTGTTATTAGAAGGTTATGAACTTAAATATCAAAGGACATTTTTAACAAATAGGCACATAAAATGAGTTTTTACTCTTTAATGAAGTCAAACCAAATTGCCATAAATATGGAAATTAATCACTCTTCTCAAAACAGAGAAGTGAATTTTTAAGCACATGATTTGAAGAAAACTGAAATGCCAGGTCGAACTGAGTTTAACTTCCCAGATTTATCTGACTACGCAACAGACATGCTTATGGCTCATTATATGATTTAATTAGATTTTATACATGACTGAACATGGAATTAAATATAAGTTAGAATCTAAAGTTGCATGAAAACTATACTGGTTATGAACAAAAACAAAAAATCAACTCAGGTATGCTGGTACAAGCCACATTTCTAGTATGATAAAGTTAAAATGAATTACTTTATTATACTTGCAAGAAAAAAGTTTGTAGATTCCTGTATGACTGATTTTTGTCTTCCTCTAAGTCAGGGGTGCCCATCTTCAGTCCTGCACATTTTTAGTTTTCCCCTCATTTAACACACCTGATTCAACTCCTTGTGCTAATTACCACACAGCTCTTGAGCTAAATCATTTATGGTGGAACAGGGAAAGAACTAAGCTACACAGGACTGACACCCCTGCTCTAAGTCATAATAATATACAGACACTCCTCTACTTACGAACGAGCTATGTTCAGAACGGCCACTCATAACTTGAAATGTTCGTAAGTCGTTATTCAGTATCATTTTAATGCTCAAATGTATCATCACTAGCCTTATGCTTTTCACCGACAATGATGGATTATGGATACACAGAATATTTTGCAATAAAAATGAAGTAAACTTCGATCCTAAGAGAGCACATCTTACCGATACACAAATACAAACAACTAGGATGCTGGGAGTACATATGTTACGTTGCTGCGCGGTGGGAGTAGCGGCCAGAATTTGTTCTAGGCTGAATTGGTGCGCAGAACAAAATTTGATGATGCAGACAGGAAACGGGAGCCCAACAAACACAATTTGGATTTACAGTCCTATTTGTTTGTATGTCTGAAAGCAGCTGTCATTGGATATGTTCCTTGTTAAATTTGCACAAAAAGAAAAAGATTCCAGTGAACCAACAGTAGCGATTTCGTTAGTTATAGTGAAAGCCGTCCTACAAAATAATCCTCCTCTTCTCCTCTCTCTCGTCTCCCTCACTCCATCCACGATTCTTTTCAAAGGTAAAGTGCAGGTTAAACATTGAACTGTAGAATTTCCTGATACAACTCGGGATTTGTTGGCCCCCATGACAAAGTCTCGGTTACTGTAAGCAGTCGAAGCACAAATGCTGCAAAGCAGACCCATACCATTTCACTCCCTCGACAGCCAAAAAGGGCTTATAGTGCTGCTGTACAATATTTTGCGTTTACCTAAACATAGCACTGCCTATATTGACCAAAAGGTCTTGTTCATCTTTCTACAGTTGTCCCAGTAATGCTGTGGAACTGACAACTAGCCTTTGGCAACTTGAGACAGGCACGTTATCCGGAGAACAGTGTTTTCGTCTGTACTATCCTCCCATGAACACCACACTTGTTTTGTGTTTTATGTTAGACTCAGATATCATCAAATGCAAGCGATGCCTACAGATCCTTAACTCTCAGCCCTGGGTTCTTTGACACTTGTTTTAGGATTATACAGCGTGCCCTTTCACTGATCTTTGCAGAACACCATCTCCTATGGAGGGTAGCAACAGTGCTGGGTTGCTTTCATTTGTAAACTATCCGACCGACCATGGCCTGATGGAGGATCGACTCTTTAAAAAAGTCTTACAAAAGAGCTACATATACTAGTAAAAGTGAATAAAACAATGTCTAATGGTTATAATATTGATTAAAATATGTACAATCATTTTGTGCAATAATGTGTGACATTTTGCTTAGTGACTACTCAAAAGTCACTTAAATCGTCAATCAAGTACAGTCTCTACTGCATCTGGAAACTAATACAATTACATTAACAAGAATATTTTGGTTATCTTCAACTTTTGTGTGAAATAAGGGATTTGGACTTTTTTTGTTTCTGACAGCTACATTGACATTATGATTGCATTGTATTTTCCTAGACAAAGAGAGAGAGAAAACCATTTATGTGAACCCCCCCCCCTTCCTTTCTTTACAATGCTTTTATAAAGCTGTGATTCAGCGAGCAAAGTACTGTAGATGATTGTCTGAGGGAAAAAAGTAACAGAAATTTGGAGACAAATTGGAAAAATAATATATTACTCAGTATGTTACAGATACTATGGATATAAGCTGAAACTCAGAATTCCACTTTGATTTATAAGTATGTACAACACATTTGTGCATATTAATGTGTTTGTTAGAAGCATATGAACAACTATGGCTATTACAGCCTAAATTCAGTAGTTTGTATAAGTAGATGTAAAAAGCTTGGTGATAGCCCAAGAACCCTATGGCCTTGACCTCGTTAGTGGTGCTGCTATTTTTGCTGAAACCTTTTGGTCACCTCATTAACGTCACAGTCTTCTTGTGTCTACTGTATGTTATAACTTATTTAAAGCACTTACTTTAATCTTGAGGTTGTGCTGTTTCTACTACATTTATCTCGTACAGAAGCCCTTGTTTTTCAAATTGTGCTGTAGAAAGGTGATAGGTGACAGGTTTGTGTATAATTTGTCGTAACGTAGCAGGAACTTGCCTTTCAACTAGTGGCACATTTAGGTCACCCGTAACCCTTAATAGGAAACAAATCGGGTGCTTCATGCAGTCAGTTGAAACTAAAATTAACTTCTGGGCAATTACATCCATCTGCATAAAGCTGGGTGACTCTTCAGGTGACGAGATAGAAGTCCCAGTACTTGAAGGTAATTACTAGTTTTCACAGAGGGACCCTTAGTAAGAAGACAGCTCAGGTTTGCTGTGGATTAAGCCATGCTCGTACAAGCTTGACTCCAAATGTGTACCGCAGCCACACCCCCTCGCAGGTCTCCTTCACCAGAGTACTAATTTAGCTGTATTCACTCTTGTTTCAGGTTTATTTTAATGGACTAAGCTTCATCAAATGTTTGGAGTGAGGTTACATTGGGGCGAAACATGTCTCATGGTTAATGCCTGAGATCCCTTGAGATCCCTGCTAGCCTATATAGCCAGTATCCTCAGTGTAAGGTATTGGTTCTGCTATGAGCATTTTCTGAGTGGTCTATGTTCTTGCTATCTCTTGATTGGTCAAGTCTCTTCTTGTGCGGTTCTGTGCGCATGATCTTCCCGATACCCTGTCCCGTACATGTGTCCCCTTTGTCTGCATGAGTGACTGCCTGCAGCCCTAGATCTGACCCATCTGATCCCTGCTTCTGCTCCTGACTGTGATTCTTGTGTAATGCTTTCTGTCTGCTCCATGTTTGGGGTCCTGGTTATCTGTGAGGTCTGGTTACAGTTGACATGAAAGGTTCAAGCTATCTGTAATCTTAGTTGTGGCCATGGGGTAATTTTTCTACAATATATGGGATGGGATTATACAGTATTTCTAGTTTCTAGAGTTGTCTGTTGTTGTTAAGCACCCATTGTCCTGATATTAACATTACATCTTATTACTCTAATTGGAAAATACACCTGCAAGTAATGGTGGCTATAGTCTACTGAAATGACAAAAGAATTCAGAGAATTCTGGCCCGAAGCTGTGCTGGGTAGGAGCATAAATTGTTGGCCCCAAGGCAATTTAATTCAGTTACAGTTATTGAGGGAATGTTTTGATGCATTGTAAATCTTTAATTTCTATCAATTTGATTAATGGATTATTTGAGTATTTGATTATTGTGATAGCCTAGATTTAAATCTTTTTTTAACCTCAATGGGAAAAAAAACAAATCATAATGGGAGCTTAATTTTACACTATTAATGGAATACGAAGAAAGCTGAATCTCTGATTTTTATCATCATCATTAAACGGGGTGAACACGGCAGTGTAGAATTGTCAAAAGGCTAACTGTGCAAATCAAACACATTACAGGAAGTGCTACCCGATTTGGGGGTAGTAAACTTATTTTTTAAAAGTGGGCTGGTGTGTGGCTCAGTGGCCAAAGCCTTTGTGCTCCTTACCAGAAGGTCACGGGTTTGAGTCCGGACCCATGCAGCCAAACAGTTGTGTGCCTATGATGCTCCTCCCACTCCATGGGGCCACTGCCGGTTGTTACCCTTTGCGGCCAAGCTAACCCTCACCTGCGTGTGTGTCACTGGGAGCACGATGGGGTCGGTGACAAGAGACTTTCTCCAGAGGGCTCAATGAAGTGTCATTATCTTATACGAATACATCACTTTGTATTCTCTGGAAATATAAAAGATCAATCTGAGGGTCAGATTTAATAATAAATCACAAACTTCGTTAGAGCCAGTACTAGCGACCTCTTCTAAGGTCCCACCACCTCAACTACAAGAAATGACTAACATTGCAGTCATCTTCATCATTTTAGTGATTGTGTCTTAAGCTGCAGTGCTAACAACTTTGACTTTGATATCATTTAAATACCAACTGGTAGTATTGGACACCTTGTCAGCATCTTGTTTTTAATGAATATTGGCTAATACCAATAGGTTAACCAAGGTGTTGTGGATCTTGAAGGCTAAAAGTACTTTTTACTTAACTAGCTAGTTATCTACATCAGGGTCTTGACTATTGCTCCCATAGCTCACAAAATGAGCAAGTTTTTGCATTATAAAACATAGGCCTTTCCCAAAAGTATCAGTCATCAAAGAGAGTTCCTGAAAAATGTGCAAAAATCATCAGGTAGCTCTTCCTTTATGACTATTAATAACCTTCCCCTGCCATACTACATTTCGAAAGTTTGCTGCCAGCGCTGCTACTTTGCACGGCTGCTTGCAACATATGAGCGTTCAATCTGGAAGTAGGACTATCTTTTCCCCCAGAAATTGATCTCGATGTTACAGATTCATGATCACATTATATATAACCAATTCACGAAGAGGCATAAATATATCTTTACACCCCTAGCGCCAAGTGATTCTTGTGTGTGATCTTGTCGTCTCATTTCCATTCATTTAGTGCTGTGAATTTATTTTTCCATTGAAATAAATGGTGATCTCTTCTTGTGGGCTTCTTTTCGTGAATTCATAAGTAGAGGGTTACCTGTGCTGAGATGAAAACTTTTGGTCATCCTCAAGAGCTGAAAAAAATGCTATAGTGTAAAATCAATCAAAAAAATATAATGAAATAATTATATCGGCAATTTTTTTTGTAAGAAAAGGTATTTCCACAATATTGGTGAAGGTCCACCTGTTAATTAACTGTCAGCGAACTGAACAAAGGATAAGGTGACTATCAAAAGTAGTTCCTCAGCTATGCCACATGTATTATGGTTAATCTCCACCTGAATCTGCAGGCCAGAGCAACAATCACAAATGATACTGCAGCTAAAAGCTAGCACTTTCTAAATTTGTGAGAAAAACAGGTGAGAGGAGGTAACATTTAACCTACAAATCACAGCCAGTTATTGCCTGCACTTTCTATCACGGTCTAAAGTCAATGGCGTATCATTTCCCTGTTATTTAAAGGCCGTGTCATCAAGATAGTAACATGCGCCTACAATGGTGTGTGCACAGCGCACATACGCTGCATGCTAAATGCACAAAGATGCATGGCAGCTAACAAATGTGCAAAATATTAAAAATAAAAGGATTAAAATTTGAAAGATCAGTAACACTTTGACATACAAATCATGAACAGATATGGTTGCTACTTGAGATAAAATATGCACTGGAAATGATGAACAAACATGAGATCAGTATTTCACTCTTGTTATTCATTACTTGTTCTTTCAATAGTTATTTCAGTAGTTCGGTAAGATTAACAGAATTAACAGACATGGTAGTAAATATAGTAACTGCTTGGGACAAAAGATGTGTCATGATTCATAAATGAAAAAAAAACGAGATCACATGTTATTCATGATTTGTTCCTTAGTAGTTCCTTAGTTCCTTCAGTAGTTCCTTTAGTAGTTCCTTCAGTAGTTTAGAAAGGTTTGTAGAAATAACATATAGTAACTGCTTGAGACAACACATGCATCATGATTGATTAATGATACATTAACATGAGATTAGTATGTAACAGATTTAGTTTGTATAAAATTTATACATAAGTAATAGCAGGCCTATAAATACTATATGTGAGCCATCAAGTAAAGTGTTAATGAAAGATTATTTAAAGAAATATAAGTCATAATGGTTAGTCATAACATTCATCAGAATTAGCTAATTGAAGTAATGACAAATGAAACTGGCTAATTATTACAGTGGCACCTTTGTGTCTGTGGTTTCAGTTATTTGCCTCTTACTGTAAACTGAAAAAAGTTTAAGGGCATTTTTCAAACCTACAGTTTGGTTTCTCACGTCCCAGTCAGTTCATGAGTTTGTAAACTTGTATAATTTTTCCCTTGATTTGGTTTGCTTCACACAGAGAAAAATTTAAGTGAAGCAACAATGCACCACTACAAACCACCAAACCACATTGGTCAGTTTGAAGTCCGATCACGTATTATTATTATTATTATTATTATTATTATTATGATTATTATTATTATATAATTCTACAGCTTGGAGAGCGTTGGTGGAATCCTGCCATTGCTGTAGATAATTTGTTCATGCGCTTTCACTTCGCACCTGACCTCATCCATTTCCTCTGCAAAGAAGCATTCTTTTATACTACATGACAAATCCGCCTTTATAATAGCAATCCACCAGAGTGCCCCTGGTTCTTAAAGGGAATGGGAGGTGACACCCACAGCATGTTGCACCTCAAACACACCCATGACTAATTAGTAGACTACATAAAGCCCATTTGGACCAAGTGCCTAGAGCAATGACTAATTTTCTGGTGTTAAACTATCAAAAGTGGGTTGGCCACATCCTAACACCCTAAAAGAATTTGCACCGTTCACTCCAGGCCATGTACTTCAAGATCATTAAAGTAGGGCCCTCAATCTTCTGTTTGATATTTATTTTATTCTCCCTCCATCAGCTAAAATATTCACACATTTCTGTCATTTCTGAAATGCTTGACATGCAATCCATTTATGTATGATACAAAATCACTTATTCACCTTCAAACACAGTCCAAATACATTCCCCAATATCAGAATTCGACAATTAACCTGGAAGTAAAGTAATTATACGCAGACTCTCTAGAATAGTTTCAAAATACAATATAGAATATAATATAAAATGATTTATACCGGGGCTCCCCAATTACAGTCCTGCAGGACTAGAATCCAGCACCATTTGCAGATTTCCCTGCTCAAACACATCTTAATCAGCTAATTACCAGGTAAACAGCTAATTATCAGGTTTACTAAGTGTGTCTTAGCAGGGAAATCTGCAAACTGTGTTGCAAACTGGCCCTCCAGGACTGGAATTGGGTAATCCTGATTTATAGCATGAATCCATATCGTAATGCAGTGGCTCAGTACAGAAGTACCAGCTTACGAGTGCAGTCATCCTATAGGGAATGTATTTTATTTATGCGTTTTAAAGTTTTAAAAAAATCACTAAATTCAAAAATGTCGGTACATGATGTGCGGTATGGTGATTTTCCAAACTGCTATGATGTTTTATATAAACATGATGTCTTGTGAATGCTTTCATCTTAATAAAGCACTATGATAAGGGGCACACCTCCATTGTTTTCCACTGTTGTGGTGGGCAAAAGCTGTCATGTACGATAAAGGATAGTGCTGACAGATTAATGAAGACACCTTCTACATCTAACAATTTCTAAAGGGGGCATTGTATGCAGTTCGGGCAAGATACCACATTGGAAGGCAAGTAGCTATTTCTCTGCTGAGAGTCATAGACCTGTGGCAATTGTAATTTCCATTTATAAATGTTTCATCTATGATTTATAGATATATGTAGATGGCACATTGAGTCACAGTGAGTGAGACACAGGTAGGTGACACAGTGTCCTCACACCTCCAGCGCTGGTGATATCGATCTTTTGATTTTGATTTTTTACAGCTAAGGGCTGCAATTCTCATACTGTTCCCCCGTAATGTCAGGGTATTGAGTAGATAACTGCCCCCTGCAGAGAGTGCGAGACCTCCCCAAAATGCTCAAGTTTTTCTGGATACTCCAGTGTTTTGCCAGAACTTCAATTGTTGCTCATATTAACGATTTACTGAGAATTGCACTTGAGTAACTTGAATAACTCCCATCCAGGATGTATCCTATCCTATTATGCTGAATAAAGCCCTGAATTAGCCAGAGCATACGTGGATCAGTATTTACTGACATTAGGAACAGAATTAGCTTCTGCATTGGATAATGTTAAATAAATTTGTGAGAATGTGTATGGCTATGCTTGAATTGGAGAGGAACCATCAACACAGCAAAGGGGAGTAAGTGGACCTGGATTTTGAGGAGGTGGGGGAGCTGAGCTTGAATGACAGAATGAAAATAAAAAACAGGGAACACAAAACAAAGCCCCAAGGACACTGTGGAAGAGGGGAAAAGAGGAGAAGCAGAAAGGAGAACACAAGCCACAGCAGGAAGTAATAGGGCTGACCCACTTCCTTTACATCTGGGCTAACAGGGGCAGAATAACGGAAGTGAGACCAGAGGGATCATATGGGGGAGATAGTCACACAAACTCGTATTGACAGCTCAGTCACCTACCAAACTGCCCTCAGAAGGGGTATTAAGGACAGATTGTGTCCCCCTCTAACTTGAGGACAATTCAGGAATGAAACATGTTTAGATTGCAGTGTGTGGTTTGGGCATTGGAACTTAGTCATTAGATGAGTACTTAGTCCAAACAGGGGCAAAGTGCTTCCCCATGCAATAATACTGGAGTGTGAGGATTTGATCATTTATTATTTACTATCATTTGCTATCAGAAAATTTCTTTTTGATTGTACTGCAGTTTGTCGGTAACCTGCAAACGTACTTCTAATATACAGCCTGGGAGGTAGCTCCCCCTCGATCTGCTGGGACAGGACCACCCCATCCCCCTCTGTGAAAGGTGAGACTTGAGTAGCCGACCTGTCTCAGCTAGGAATAAAATGGACTGAATTGGGAATCTCAATTCCCTCTACCCTGTCACACATAGCTGTGTGCTGTGAAAGACCACCAACTAATGCTGAAAATGGGGCAGCCAGGATCAACTGCAAAGAATACCATCGAAATAAACCATACAGGCAGCCGAGATAGAACATTCAAAGGCAGAACATTCATAAAGGAGGTGAAGCACCATGCAGCCAGAATGAGAGTATGCAAAACCAACACAAACCAAATAGAACAGAGCGTGCAAATTTTTCCTTAGGCTTAGGAGATAAAAGAATCTGCAAGTAGGTTTTAGATAAATCTAGTTTTCAATCTAGAATATGACTTGCTTATCATATGACTTATCGATAATGTGCATAAGGAACACATTTCAATGTTAACTAACTTTCCTATTTTCAGCAGAGAAGCTAACGGACCCACCAGGCTTTGTAACTTGCATGATGGGGTTTCTCACATCACCATATTCTGTAACTCCTTGAATATGCCCGAGTCTTACATTGTATATAATTTCTCCAAAATTAACCGCGGGCAGTGCTCTGGGAGTAAACATAGTTCAAATCTAACAATAGCTTTCACTGGGGTTTGTATGCTGTGCGAGATCGGTTTGTCCTGGAAAAGGGAAAACGGATCCGAGAATAACTGTTGCATGGATTTTACCAGGGGTAGTATAGCTAGTTCTGTCTCACAGAGTGATTTCAGATGGTTGCTGTGTTTTATGTTTGAGGATGCCACTCCTTATTAGAATGATAATAATGATTATAATACAAAAAAATGCATCCATAACATTAGTAGACTTTTCCTCAGTCTCATGACCTGCTCATACGATCCTTCCGTGTGCCACGCCCCCCTCGTTAACCTCGTGTGAAATCCCAATTGTCATCAGCTGTTTCTTGTTATTTAGAATTAGTCTTGTGCATTTAAGACCGTGTTCTAGTCTGTTTCCCCAGTCCGGTCATTGACGTTATGCACCGTATTATACCTGGTCTTGCCTTGTTCTCCGCTCCGAAATTCCCCTGCCCAGCCATCGGTCACGACACTCAGGGTACAAAACATGTTGTTTCATCCCCTTTGCTATATGACTTTTTATTACTTTTGACCCAAAGCAAATACTGTCTAGAAGCTATCATCATGCTGTCATTAATTGGTTCAGCTAAAGCATTTGGAAGTTTTTATTGGACTTTGTTATTTGTAACCCACGGAAGGCAATCCACAAATATATACCTTGATCCATAAATATTTCACTATCCACAAATATGTATTATTTTTATTTGTGTTGTGTAAAATCATATCCAAAAAAAATATGGAACAACTTGTACAACTGAAATGGGTTTTGCACATTTGTGGATTACCCAACATTTGTGACTTCGCTCTTATTTATTTGTGGATTTTTGTTCAATTCCACTGCAGCTGACCTATAGAAAAATATCCCCAAATATGAGGTGCAGGTATTAGTTGCATCAGCAGCTGGTGACATATTGGAAGAAAATTTAAAAAAGAGATGCCAGTTAAGCTAGCTGGTAATTAGAAAATGCTATAAATCAAGAGGGTATAACAGCACAAACTTTTTTAGAGGGCAAAATGTGGCACTAGCAATTGAGACTGGTTTGGTCCAAATTGGACGCACGGTGGTGGTGTAAACAAATATTTATATCTCAAAAACTAAAGCAATAAAAATGTAATTTTCAACATCATGGACAGGCACAAACAATTGAGACTTGATCAAAATCTGAAACATATAGCATATACTTCTATACATATGCAAAGTATGATAATACATAATTGTAAATATCTCAAAAAGTAAAAAAATATATAGAACAGTAATTTCTGCATCATAAATGCAGCACTAAAGCAGCAGATAGGTTTATTAGTCCATGCTGTGTTGTAAAGGGTGCATGACATCATCGTCTGGAAAAATAATTGCTACTTTCTTAAAAATAAAAGCAGCACAAATCCTATTTGTCATGGCAAAAAACAGCACAAAAGTAGTACTAACTAAACAAAATAGATTTTTTATTTGGGTTGATTGTAGGGGGGCAGCTTCACTACGGAGCCCCGGAAGGGACATAGAGGAAGAAAAAAAACATGCACTTTGCCAGTTTCCTAGAACTTTTATTGAGATCCTGCAAAACCTTTAAAGAGATCTCGCAATACTTAACCAGTACCATTAATAACTGCGCTGTGTCCCTTTAAAGTAGAGAAGATTTATTTATGGACTCATAAGTATAAACCTGTGATACAGATGTGTCCTGTAAAGTGTACCTTAAGCATTAAACTATGGAGGACAACTCATACTGTGTCAATGTCGCCACTTACATTGATGTAGCTAGAAACTGTGGTACGATCAGCTGCGGTCACAGACACTAAAATAATAATTATGTCACAAGTCACAAATTTTCCATGATTCACAAACAGACAGGAAGTGATCCCTAAATCTGCAAAACATGTTTCACAGTTTCTGTGGATATGATTTTACACAGCACAAACAAATAAATATATATACATATTGTGGATAATGAAATATTTGTGGATCATTGTATATATTTCTGGATTGTCTTCCATGGGCTACAAACAATACAGTACAATAAAAACTTACATAAAAGCAATGCCTGTGGTACACAGAGAATTTGGATGGATGAATGTTAATAAGATTTGCTTAATAAGAGTCCTTTGCAGATGTTTTGTGCTGAATTGTGCTGGATTTGAAGTTCATCCAGAGGCCATAAAAGAATATGCACATATTTCTTACAGTGTTGATACAACTGGAGCTGCCTTTTAATGACAAGACGGACAAAAAGAGATGTAAGCATTAACAATTTTCAACCTGTGCCTTTTATTATTACATTAAAATGTATTTATTTATTTTATTTATTTTTAAAGTATATTTTTTATTTTTTATTTTAAAACTTAAACTAGCTATAGCTATCATCTCGAAAACAAGCTAGTCTGTTGGTATTAGAGCCCAGACCAGTAGTTATACAGATTTGTGTGGTTTCATTTGCTAGCCTCAGATATTACTCAACCATCCAGTATTAACTAAATTTCTGCTTGTCGAGTCAAGTAAAGACTCACATTTGAGTATGAGACTGATACCTTTTTCCTACAATCAAGTTTTTTCTAGTAGCTCTAGGAGAGGCTTACAAACAGAATTAATCAGATGAATAATAAACAGGCAGCTCTGTAGTAACTGGGTCATCTGCCTAGCTAGTTACTCATGAAGTTTCTTCCCAAAAATAAATCTCACACTTTTAGACTGGTTTCCTTATGTCTACTAAGCAGGGCAGAAACTATTCTGCAATTAAAAAGTCAAATCAACAACCTACACTTGCATCATTTCCAGAAACTGAATACCATGGAGTACCTAAGAAATTCCATCCATCCATCCATCCATCCATCCATGGGTCAAAAACATATCCCATGCAGCAGAGGACATAGGACAGGGTACAGCCTGCACGGGATGCCAGTCTGTCACAGGACGCATACACATACTCACATACACATCATCCTGTATGAGCAATTTGAAGATGCCAGTCAGTCTGTTATGTTCAAAGGAACTATATTAAGTGCAGTAATACAGCACTAGCGGAGTTCCTCGTCACCGCGCATTGATACGGTTCGGTTCGGTTCATCTCTGTAAGTTTCTGACAATGTTGTCCCATTCCATCGCAAGTAAAACGTTAAGCTGTTGACTCCGGTGTTATTCTTTTTGGTTGTGCTAAAGCCAGGACACAACACAGTCCAAGTGCATGTCTTTGGACAGTAAGAGGAAACTAGAGCATGCAGAGGAAATGTACAGGACATGGGGAGAACATGCATCCGCTGAAAAAAATAACTGCATTTGTGACAATGAAATGCACATAATGTCCCATTTGTTAGCAAATTTTACTGGAATTAAAATATAAAGGGGTTACTTGTATCTGGTTTCTTCCAATTATATAACCTGAATGGGTGCATGTAAAGTCACATTATGTCATACCACCTACAGAGTGATAGATTTTTTGTGTGAATCAGTGAGATGCACTGAAGTGCGTGGGACTCCCCAGAACACTGGCAGAAAGCACAGTATTATGCATACAATACGTAAACACGGTAATGCTGGCACAATTCACCATATTAGTCTGCAATAAAGTAACCTGACCAGTCCCTTACAATGGAGTCAGGCTTTCAGTCTAATAAATGCTCATTAATTTCCTCAAATTCATTATAATAGGGTTAGGATTAGGTTCTTATGGTGGTATTCTTCGCAGTTTAAAAGACTCTGATGGTACCGGCACAAAAATACATTAAGCTTAAAGATAGAATTTGAGTAATATATGCCATGCTAGAGATTACACAACAGCTAGGGGGATGTGTATCAAAAAGTAAAAGTGTTGCTTCAGTATTTCAAGAGTCTTCTCTAAATATGATCTGTCCAACTTAAGCACCATTATGAGTAGTAGGTGCTTTTCTGCATAGCAGGACAACTCCTTATTATTTTAAGTGGATACAAAGTGCTTTATCAAGACTGATGCTTCCAAGTCTTATTTTCTACAATCAGTTCCATATATGAACAAATAACATTGCAGCAAGAAAATATTTTAATTTACAATGTCACTCTAATCCAAGTCCATTTCCAAATTTTTTAAATATATTTTTTATTTTACATCCTTAAATGACAGGAATGATAGGAACACGGTACTGTATATCACAGTCTATATTTTTGTGTAGTTTGTTTAAAATTTTAGTAAAAGAGAATCACTTACCTGAACACAAATTATGACTTGAAAGGTCCATATTAAAAAATCAATGACAAAGACCCACATTTGAAATAGGTTCCCACATCACAACAAAAGGAATCAGATTCTAATTTTAATTCCAAAATTTTATGAAAACATCATCCTTTCTGTTGTTTAACATTTCATTTGCTGTTTATGCTGATATACACATGAGATGTTTAGAAGTAAGATAGACTCATTAAGTGAAAAGGCTGAATTTTTATGCATTTACTAAACACACTATAAAAATTCTTTCTTCGAAAGACGTTTTGTCTCAACCGAATACACATGATTTATCGGAAAAAGGCTCCTCACTTCCCAAAGTGTGAGTGAGTTTAATCTATAACCTCCAGTGCATCCATCTCCACAGATCCACCATAGTGCTGTAATGCTAAACTGTGCATGTGTTGAGCTGAAGTCCTGCATATAGCCATCCCATGTCCGCTGCTTAGTATCCGGATGCCAGGTTTCATCACTAGACTGCAGCGATTTTCCATTTTGGAAAAGAGTGTGGGATTGGGAAACTGGAATGTACTCAGAACTACATGAATAGAAATACTCCAGAGTACAATGTCAGGATCATGAAAGTTTAAAAGATCCGATGTCTTCAAATGCACCACATTTATGGAAGCAGCTGCTTCGATCTAATTTTGGTTCCTTTGTATCATCTGAGATCAAAGTTGGGGGCTTTTGACAGTATTCGCAAAGTACTGGCTTGAAAGTAGCTTCTGGGATTTTCCCAAATAGGATGTAAAAGTGCTGCACGGAAGCACTTGAAGCACTTGTACTTAATTTTAAATCTAATTAAAGTATTTGTAGACTTGTTGTATTTGGATTTTCCCTTTTAGAAGCAAAAATACTTTTTGGCAAAAAAAAGTCTTAATAAAAGTTCTGAAATGGTAACAAATTATTTTCAAATCTTTTTTTAAATAAAACCCATTGTCATGACCTGCTCATCCGATCCTCGTGTGTGCCATGCCCCCTCATTACCTACCTGCGGGCCGCCGCCGTTATGCCTGTCCTGCCTATCTCACCCTGTGGCCGAGATCCCGGCGCCGCCCTCCGCCTGCAGCTACACCCAAGGTCCCGGCACCGCCTCTGCCTGCAGCTCCGCCCACACCCGACGCTCCGCCCGTGGCTCTACCTGCTGCTCCACCAGAGGTCCTGGTGCTGCCTGCAGCTCCGCCCATGCCGGGGGTCCCGGCTACACCCAAGGCCCTGGCTCCTGCTGTGGCTCAGCTCTGCACCTGATGTCCGGGCATCGCCCTCGCCTGATGCCCCGGCCCGAACTCTGCCATTCCCTGTGTCTGCTCCAGTGCCCTCAGCACCGGTCCCAGTCCCCGAGGAGGTACCAGACAGACTGACCACCGCTCCTTCCTCCTTGAAGGAGGAGGAGCGTGAGTGGGACCCTTCAGGGACGATCCCAACCTGAACCCCGGTTCAGACACAGACACAGGGCCAGGTTACTGCCCGCCCTGCCCCCGGTTCGCCCTCACTTGCCGTGGCTCGGGGGGGGCCTGCGGGTCCTGCAGCTCCGGGTCGGCGGTCGCCTGCGGGTCCCCCTCCGACGCCTCGTCACCTGGCCTCGGTCCCGCCTCCGACTCCTCCTTGATCGCCTGCAGGTCCCCCTGCTCCGATGGACGGCGCCTTTGCCAGCTATGGCTGCGCCATCACTTGCTGCAGCGCGCCCCCCCCCTTGCCTTCACTGGTGCCCCCTCTGACTCCCTCCTTGTCCTCTTCGCCTGTCCCTCAGCTTGTCTCCTTGCCCCCTTCGTGGTCCCCTCCTGCTCCTGCCTCTCTGTCACCTGCGGCCCCTCCAGCCGCTGTCTGTCACCCACCTTGGCTCCCTCAGGCTCCCCTTTGTCCCCCATCCATTTCTGTCTGGACTCCCTTGTCTGCTCCTCGTCCCTTTGTCCCTCCTGTCTCTGCTCGTCGTCCCCCTCTGGTTCCTCAATTCACTCCTGGCCCTTTTGTTCCGCCTGTTGGTGTTCCCCCTGTGTCTCACTTCCTGGTCTGCCTGTCTGCGTTTCTTGTCTTGTGTCAGGTGTTGTCTTGGCTGTTGCCCCTGTATATTTTTTTGGATAAGAAAAGAGTTCCACCTTATATTTTTGGGATATATTATTTTCTGAGACAGAAGGCTATGTTTGCCCCATCATACTCGACCTTTTATTACTGGCAAGTAAACAGTGGTCACATGACTTAGTGCCTCATTGGACATACTGATTTTTCTCCAGGCTGTGTTTTCTGCCAAATATTTTTGAAGAATCAGGAGGAAATTGAAAGGTATCTGAAATGTCCATCAAAGTTATCAAGGAAGCAGTTGCATAGAACACATTGGGAAAAGTTTTTTAATGCATACGGTCATTTTGGTGATTCAACAAATGGTAACACTTTACGTTAACTGTACCTTCATGACAACACTTTACATTATCTGCACTTTCATAATGCCTTTATAATGCTTCCATAGAACATTCAGTCCACCTTCATAATGCATTCATAGAACATTCATAAGCAGCCTATAAAAATACCTTAACATAGTAACATAACAGCTTTAATATTAATTAATAACAAACACTCAATGGTTATAACAAACATTATAATCATGTGTTTGTTATTAAAGTGATAAACAACATAAGCAAAAACACCTATTTTTTCATTTGCTGCTCTTGCATGATTTTTCTTGTGTTTTTAAATGTCCATTTAAATGTCCAACACACTTATGCTAGTAACAGAATTAATAATCTTCATCGTGGAAAATATTAAAAACAAATGTCACAGCTGAGCGTTTCAGTAAAAGGTTTCAGGCCTTGTCTCCGCTCTCTCCACTTTGCAAGAAACTTCTTCCCTGATGGAGTGCTCTCAAGGTTTGCTTGAGACATGCTCTACAATACAAATAGCCACTTTTCTAAGTGGAAGCACATCTCTGCCACCTAGAGAGCAAGAAGCAGCTGCTGGCCAAATCATCTATATAAAAGCTGATACAAAATGTTGTCTTTTTGCTTTTATAGTCAATTTTACTTGTAGAACTTTACCAAAGAGGTTTTGAGCTAGGAGGTATAGTGAGAATATGTTTTCATGCAGCTATTAAAAAATAAGTGAACTCCTGCTGTAATGATTTCTTAAAAAGAGAGTGGTTGCATTCAGGTGTTCAAATTATTTCATGTTTGCATTTGAACTGCCATGCAGTATAAAAAGCCACACTTTGTGTTACCTCCTTTAAACACAATTCTGTTCAAGTGCAGTATACCTTCATCAAAGGAGATTTTACAGAGCCTCTGGAGAAGAGTTGCTGAAGCTAAAAATAGAGTGAAGGGTTACAAAAGGATTTCTAAAGACTTGGGCCTCCATCAGACCACAGTCAAGTAAATAGTCTACAATAGAAAGCAATTCAGCACAGTTGCTACTCTTCCTAGTCCTGGATGTCCTTCAGAGATCAGTGAACGGGCATGCTGTATAATCTTCAAACAATTGACAAATAACTATAGAGAGCTAAGTATCTGTAGGAATCTCTTGCACTTCATAACACCTGTATTCATGAGTCCACCATGGGAAAATTACTGAACAAGAGTGGTGTGCATGGCTGATTAGCACAGAGGAACCTACTCTTGTCCACAAAACATTGTTGCTCATTTGAAGTTACTAAAGACCACAAAGTTCCACAGCAATACTGGAACAACATTCTCGAGACCTTTTCGTCAATGCTGTTATGTCAATGATGTTCAGAAAAAACAAAACTCTGTATAGAAACACCAAAACCCCATTTCACCTGTGGAGGGAATGCAATGTGGCGTGGGCCCTCTTAGCTGCCTCGGGGCTGGAGCACTTATAATCATTGAGGGATCAACAAATCCTAAGTTGTATCAGGAATTTTGATGGTAGAAAATCAGGATATCTGTCTGTGATGTCTATCTCAAAAGAAGTTGGATCATGCTTCGTGACAATGATTCAAAGCATCACAGCAAACCAACAACAGAATAGCAAAGTTCATTATTTCAGAATGACCAAGTTAGTCCTGACCTCAATCCCACTAAATGCTGTGCGTTGTGATCTGAAGCAGGCCATTTAGGCCATTGGGAAAACATCCCAAAAATTTACAAGAACTGAAACCATTTTTTTTTACAGTGGAATGGTCCAGAATACCTCCTAATCACTGTCTAGGAGTTACAGAAAACAGAGTTTTACTAATAAAAGAGGTTCCACTATTCACTAAAAATAGGGCTTCACATGTTTTTTTTAAGCCATGACCTTGATCATTTATACAATTTGTTCAATAAATATCCATCCGCCCATCTTCCAACCACTTATTCCCAGGGAGCCTCAATCCTAACCCTAACCCTATCATAGTCAGCACACGGCTGGGTTACAACCTTTTACTACTAATGTTACTTTTTAATTATTTAGAAGGATATTAGCTAAGTTCCAAATCTTATGTAATGCCCAACGTAGAACCCAAATAAACCTGTGCCTAATTTCATCCACCCATCTTCCATAAACATTTATTTGGTGCAGGGTCATGGTGCTTCTAAAGCATAACCAAGGACGCACAGGGCACAAAGCAGAGGACATGCTGGGCGGGGTGCCAGTCCATCATAAGCCACAAACTCACATTAAGGGCAATTTAGAGATGTTGATATTCACCTGTTGTTGGACTACAGGAGGAACCCAATGCAAATGAAAAAACTCCATACACACAGTGAACTGGGTGGTGAAAATTGCCGTACAGGATGGGCAATCAGCCTCTAGTCTTTGGGCTGCAGGCTGGAATCTCCCACAACATAAGGAGAAACATTCAATTTGAGACACACAGAATGGAGCCTGAACTTGAACCCTGGACCCTGGAGGTGTCAGGCAACAGTGCTGCTCAGTGATGTACCGTAATAACACTTTATATCAGTTTTGTGAAGAAACTCAAATAAAAAAACATGGATAGTTTTGAAAATGCTAAAGGACCAGAGGTACCTGTAACTATAGAAACCATTGTAGACACGGTTTTAGTATAATTTTAATTTTACAAAGGACTTCGTGAAGAGCTTTGCTCACATCTTCTCTGCAAGGGCAATAATAAAATGATTTCAGATGATGATTATGCAGTCATTTCAAAAGATTCTGAATCATGACATTAAAACAGAAACTTTAAGCATCTTCTTTTGCTAAATCACGTCATACTTTGTCATAGCTTGATCAGTCCCTCATAAACATATATGTGTGATTAAAACCCAGAGTGGTGTTATCACTATCTGTGAAAAACACTCCTTTAATTGTGCGTGCTGTTGAAAACTAGACTCTTTAATATCCTTCAAAGACTGAAAAAACTTAAATGTCCAAATTATAACGGAACAAAAGATATGGGCGGTGGGACATGTGTGGCGATCTAGAAATGTGTGTTACTATAGGCGTTATCTATTACCTCAAGCCCTGCCATCCTCCTCTCTCCAGAGTAGGCAGTCTAACGTCAATTCCCTTAACAATTATTTCCTCTAAATCAGGAAATGAGAAGCAGTCTTTTTTTTCAATAGGTAGACAGAGAGTCGTGCCTGAATAGGGATAGCAAATTAGCATTTTCTCTCTGCCTCCACAACGCTGCACAGAGGCTGTTATGTTTTGTTTTTTTTTGTGACTGTAATGTGTTATAAATGGAATAAAACAGGACCTTTAAGAGGAAGCTAACCTGCATGGCCCCGTTTCCCAGGGGTGGGGTGTTGGGATATATAACAGTGGAATTCAGTCACATGTGAAACAACCATTTTCTGATTTCACCCACAGTCAATATCTATTGGGATAAACATAGCTTTATAAAACTAGCCATGTATTTTCATTGAAGCATATGTAGAAGGAATAAAGTGGGTTACGCTCTTCGAAAATGTGGCCTACGAGTGAAGGACACAGCTAAGAATGTGTTTTTGTTAACCTGACTATTACTGGACCTCTGATGCAGTAAGTCTTCAGAATAACCAATTACTGCATGCACCTACGCTAAATACAAAAAAATAAAAAAACATTTTTTAAAATGTTAACACTGGGATAAACTTGTCTTGATGTATGCAAGGCAAGAGGCTGGCTGTGGGTGGAGATAAGCAGTAGTTTTTTCATGTAAAAGATGTAACTTTGAGAATCTGTGAATCCTGCACAGCCTACAGAATATAATTTGTGATGACCTACATAAAATCAGATGGCCTTATTCCTCCTTTTCTGTGTAAGACTGGGAGAATTGGGGAAGGAGGAAGTATCCAGGTGTGGGGTTTGATATGCATATCATCAAACACAATCCACAACACAATCCAGGACTATATGGAACATAAAACACTGATCCAGGGTCAAAGATTGGAAGAAGCAGTAACTGAATCAAGGTGACCTGTAGCTCGGGTTCGATCCATAAATCATTCTAGCATGGGTCCAAGAAGAAATGACTCAGACTCCAACTCAGAAATACTGTGACAGGACAAACAAGACTTTGCAGTGAACTGAGGGATAAAGCAGAATGTATATACTACATGTATATGTATGTAATTAACGACAAAAAAAGACACAAGTGAGAAACTGAATGACCCTGAGCAAACTTAAAGAAACAAGGAAAAGGTGTGTCATGGACTGTAACTATGGGGATCAGTATTCAGGCGAGGTGGACCTCTGCTGGTGGAAAGGGGAATCCCTGGGGGCACTATGAAGCTTTCTGCTACCTTAGATTACTATGGTGGGACTTTAGCTGTTTCATGCAAAGTCTTTCCCAGCAGTGTGAGTGAGGAACTGTGCTTGTCATGTTTTTGCACAATAGTTGGCAGAGTTCAGCAAGGTTTAAACAAATACAGGATGTTACTCAGAAAACAAAGAACCCAAAATGAGGAGAAGTCCATTAATAGAAATAAAAACCAAGATAAAAAACAAAACACTAAAACACTAGAACCTTTACCTTGTGTACACAACTCATCAATCCTACCACTCTTCCCACCAGAATTCACCACAGTGACCCAAATCCCAAAGAAGTCAGTTGCTTGTACTGGAGTCAGTTTTCTTAAATGAATGACTTGAGGACATAGTGATCAATTGCCTCAAGAGATGCAGAAGATCACACTAACTGACCCTGTGTTCCCACTATGCTACCAAAAATATCCCATTCGAACTGCTCACATCCCCTTTAACGTCGGCTCCTCTATGGCCACAAACAATACCTGAAGTGGCAAAAGGAAATGTAGCTATTCCACAGCTTTCTGGGTAAAAATTAGGAGGCACATTTGACCCTGCCTCTGTATTCTCCCCAAGAAGTAAAGCAGGTAGCCATGATGGTCATGCCCCTCTCTCGAAGACTTTGAAGATGCCAACAATAGCGTAAGAACAACCTGAAAGCACACATCTTTGTCAACAGAGATGTTGGTACAGCAATTGTGGGGACAGGCGGTGATAACATCAAGCTAGCTCTGGATGTACAGCAGTCGCCATGCAGCCAGGAGAAAGTAACATGACATGATAGTGACTTTGAGTACAGGAATTGGTTCGAAGAATGTCAAGATATCCTTTTTATGAGCAGAGGTTAGTGGAAAAAACAACAAGACCCCCTCGTGCATGAGTAATATCATCGGGCTCACTACTGGAGTACATACCAGTGTCCAGAATGATGACCCCAAGAGAGCTGCTTCCATCCAGGCAGCAGGCAGTTTCTGGACATCTGCCAAGGCTTGAACAGGTTCAGCTGCTGCCTGGCTGGCCAAAGAGCAATAATCTGGCAGCTCAGCGCCTGGCAGTCCACTGAGGAATAAGCTGGCAGCCATGATATTCTATGGATTTCTGCCTCCAGGAGCCAAACTGGTGACAACAAATACATCTGGCAACAAAAACACTTGACATCGAAGTTGGCAACAGGAATTGTAGTAGCTAGGATTTCCCCCATTTTCAAACGTTGCTTGGGGAGGAAGTTCTTGGATTCTTTTCTATTTTTAGCATTGCCGTTGGTTCTTTCGTCTAGTTCTGAGGCCATGTAGTCCCCTTATCAGGGATCACTTTCTATCACATCTACCCAGATGGCTTTGCAAGCAGATCCACCAGCCTCACCTCCTTTGTAACGAATGAAGAAAGAAAATCAAATAATGTGAGGGATAGTGCAATCTTGAGTATTTGGGTACCACAAAATAATCTGTTTAGCCTTTTAAATTATTGTCTGTAGGACCGCATTCTTCTCATAGGTCAGTATAAATTTGAAAAACTCCAAGTGTACATCAGAAATAGTATTTTCAGCAATCAAAAACATATTGAGTCAATACTTTTTGATGTCTTTTAGTGTCTTAGTTGTCTCAGTAAGATGTAACTGGTGTTTATTGCAGAAAGGCTTCTTCCTGCACCTACTTATGGGTCAAGAACAATATGGAGTCTCTAAATAGGCAACTAAATATATCAAGGTTAATACGGAAGAGAATAGCATCTCAAAGAAACTCCATTTCTAGTGGAAGGAAATCTCTTATTTAAAACATTGTAAATGCTCTTAAAATATTTATTTTTCTATTTAAAGAACAACTTCAAATGTGTAATGAAGACCTTCTAATAAATATCTTAGATTCATTATTTTAGCTTGTGTGTTTCTGAGCTGGGCTATATTTATGGAGATATTTTCAGAAACAGTTACAGAGACTGCCCTAATGTAGTTTATGGAAATAAGACAGAACTGATCTTAGTTTTGTTAAGTAGCCTTTGTTGAAGATAGTATGTTTCTGTTTCATTGAATCCCTTGGGCCCTTCTAACCAATGATAATTTTAGAGGATTTTGATGTATTGACTTGCATATAGATCAAGACTTAACCAGATTAAATGGAATATAATATGAGTTATGCGGGAGAGACACACTTTCATAAGGAATTCAACTTTGTTGATTTCAAACCATGTTAAACATATCTCAGAGTCACATCTCTAGCCTGCATTTTAAATAAGTAGGCGTATTTATTTCAGAATTGGATTCAGATATATTTGAAGAAAATGTGTGGCTCTTCTTCCCTGCTGTGCAGTTAAATAGTGTTATGAAATGTTGACTTCTTGATCTATGAGCTGGTTATTAAATAATCTAGTATCAAACACCCCCAACACCGTTCACTTTCTTAATTAACATCAAAAACAGTTCTCAACTGTTTTTTTTTTTGCCCAGAGACAGAAGGGCTGTCCTTAATAATCCGTGCTGACTGGTCCCCGGTGCACAGGTCATGTTCGAGCCGCAGGCCACGACTGGAACAGCAAAGCATGAAATGAGTGATGGCACGGAGAGCTCTGGCAAGTTGTTCGTATTTGTGGCAGTGGCATCTGGACACAAGCTGCACCCGTACCCTGTCCATGCTTGTGATAACATGGACCTGGCTGACGTATTCAGCCAGAGCCTCCCTTTCTGGCACCATTTGCACATTTTTACATTTCTGTACAACATTGCGTTCCAGTGCTTGCTCTTTAAGTGCACTCACGTGAAATATCTGCATCGTATTATAATTGTTATGATGGATGCTTGGTCACTATTATTGTTATTATTAAAATTGCTATTAGGGATGCAAGTAGTGTTAGATTTTTTTATTATTATTATTTTTCTTGAGCTGTAAGGTAGTGGTCCTGGATTAGGACTGGTGTGATGTTTTGATATGGTTGCATAGTTTTACAAATGCTATAAATGAATTAACGAATAGATAAATAGATAGACAGACAGAAAGTGCAAAGAATAACAGTTAATGCCTATTAAAGGTTATGGATCAGTAGCAGAGAAGAATGGGGTGGAGGGGTAAGACTTTGTTTGCACCTCAAAGCCCATGAGATCATGGAGCTTAGATGTTTCACTCTTTGTAACCGAACGGGCATGTGTGTATATATAGACCCAGAATATAAAGCACAGCTAAGTCCCTATTCCTGCTTGTGCCGTTAGTTATGATAAACATCAGTTGCCCTGTACACTCTGCACAAGACCATCCCATGCAGACCTCCACTGTGTTATCAAGGTATTGAAGCTACATTGTTGTTGGTGTCACTGGAATGTCACCCTCTTTTTAAACTTATGTCTAGTTGTGCTATATTCTCTTGGTGGAAAAAATCACATTCGGTCTTGATTAATTCACTTGTAGCAACTTTTTTTGCTTCTGCATTCTAATTTGCCATTACCATTACCATTGCTTAATGGGAATTGAGTTCATTTAGTGAGCGTGCATGCCCTATAAAAATGTGGGTTGTGAGGTTTAATGTGCATGAAGTGCTAAACGACAGTTTGCCAGCTCTATGCGGGATCCGGAAATCCTGCCTAGAGAAAGGCAGTTTGGCTGAATACTGCGGCGTGTTTCCACGCTGGATGATGCTGAGCTTTAGAGGCTGAGACGCCCTTGCTGTTCTTGTTAAATTTCAAGTTCTTCTCACGCCTCGCTTCTCTGAATGTTCCATTTGCCCACAAGGTGGCCAGATGCTTTGCCATGCTTCCTGACCAGGAGGAAGAGCAGACGCTGGCAGCCAAGTCGACACCAGACACATCGCCAGCATTTCTGCAAGAAAATCTGATTAACTGATTTCTGTCATGATGACTTAAAAGACAGCCAGGGGCATTTGCAGGACACACACGGTCAGCAATTTAGAGACACCACCCAACTGCATGTCTGTGGATCGAGGTAGGAGACTGGAGGACCCATAAGAAACCATGTCACACAGGTGGATGCGTGCAAACACACACACAGAGCAGAGGAGGATCTTGAACCCCTTACCCTAAAGGGATGTCGTAACAGTGCTAACCACTGAGTCACGGTGCCACCTTGTCTGTGAAAATAATACTGTAATACTAAATTAATAAAGGTTTAGCCACATTAATGCATTAAAAAAATCTTATGCCTTTACTGGTTTGAACCTTTAGGAGAGATACTGGGTGTATATGCATCTTTTCCCAGTTAAGGAGCATGGGTGCCTCTCATTCTCTTATATGAAAGTGACGACATAAGATGCAAAAACAGTGACACAATGTTTATTGCTGTAAATCTGAGAAAATGCATGTAAACACAGTAGCTTTTGGGGTATTTCTTGAACTTGTAGCATTGATATAAAATTATATATGTACAATCAAAAATAAAAAAAACAGTCACGTGCTGAGTTGATGTTGAACAGGGTATGATGCTGAAACGTTTGCAGCTTGTTTTCAATAAGCACCGTTTGAGGTTATCTGCAGTAGCTGACGAGATTAACATCACGTTTGCTGTTGCCATGTCAGCTATAATATATAGATATTGACAACAATTCATGCCCAAAAACCTAACTTACATAAATGTCTAAGTGATACTAAAAATAATGTTCACAGCTGCACAACGTTAACTACAAGGTGAACAAGAAGAGAATGTGTGCTTTTTAATTACCTGTTACTAATATTTTTAATAACTGTGTTTGCAATGTTTAATTTTTTTCTAACTATATAATGTGTGTTCTGTACACTCACCTACAGTATACAGCATACACTTCCCCACTACATAAAATACTGTATACCATCAGTGTAACGGTATGGGGAAATAAGGGCTTTAAATCATATTCATATCATGTTTCAAGCAGGAAGCATTTTATACAGCTCTGGTTGCTCCCTCCTTAAGCAAAATAAATATAAAAGTGACTCATTCATATGCTGATAATAACTCACTCTCGAAGCATCAACTTAAAAAAAAAAAACTTAGTTCCATTTGCCCATTTCACTGTTACTATGGAAACGGCAATAGAAATGTCATAGGGATGACTAAGATTCTTTGACTTATGAATGGTATGATGAATACATCTGTTAATGATTACCTCAAAGGGGAACCATTCAGGAATACCAGGGGTTGGTGAGACAACCTTTCTCTTGAAGGGTATTTATTGTAACGGGTAATATTGCAAGCTATTCTGTCTAGTCTGGTTGGCGCAATGGAATTATTCTTCTGGCCTACATTCATTTGCCTTCAGTTTGTATAAGTATAAGCAGGGTATCCGATAAGACAAACTGATGATGCATATAACACAATTCAGTTCTCTTTACACTCTCTGTAACATGATATTGAGGAATCTCTAGTTACGCAGTCATACATGTTTACTAATACAGTTGGGTCAATGCAGAACATCAAACCTAAACCAACGAACTCGTTTCCTTCGTAAAATGGAGTACTACTGACACCTGCTGGTCAGATTCTCTACTGCGCAGCGGAAAGTACTGCTTAGGAAAACTGAAAGTACCTTATTTACGCTTGTTAATGTAAGTTCCAGCTTCACTGACGAATATTGCTGAGCAACACCAAAACTGTTGCTATGGTGATACCATCATTAAGAAAACCTGAAAAGCAATATGATTCGACTGTGTGTATAATCTGCAGTAGTCCGAGCCTATAATTCTGCAATATTTCAAGTTAATATAATTATATGGGCTATTCTGATATAACAGAAAACGGTCATTAGTCTGTGTACATAAACACTATATAAAGAATATATAAGCGCGGTTAAGTCTCCCTTCCTGCTAGAGTTGTCATATATCCCCCAGCCAAATTAGCATATGACTCACCAATGCGTGGGTTCGCTAAAACATTCAGCACGTCTTCAACACCGCAATGTATTTATCAGCCGCGCTGTTGAAGCTTATTGATTTTCGATCTGTTTGTTTTAGGGTTGTTTCGGTTAATTATCTAACTTTACCAGTATAAATATGTATCAATAAATATCGGTAAACAATGTTAAAAATGCTGAAAGGGTCGGCATGGCTGCTTTTGTGTTGCTGACACATAAAATAGAAAATGATAAATGAACGGTAGAGCTGTTTGAAGTTGTCTTTCTAAATTTATTGCCGTGATACCTGAAAATGGGCGAGCTGTTTTACTAGCTTTAAGCTAGTGGTCTGGTCTTCATGAAGCAGTCGACTATAGATCTGAGAACATACTCGCTGTCAAACAATAAGCACATGCCTCTCCACTGGATCAACAGAGCACACAGTAAACTAATAATTCATTTTGGTCGTCACATCAGAAAAACATAACATATGCATCTCTAATCCAGTACATCATGGTCACAGGTAGCACAGGGCAAAAGGCAGGGGACGCCCTATATAGGATGCTAGTCCAACAATATACACACACGATTACACACTATGGGCATGACACTACCCACCTAACTACGATTTTATTTATTTATTTTTGGTGAGTGGGTGGAAAAGAGAGGACACGGAAAAGACCCACACAGATACATGGAGACTATGCAAACTCCGCATGCACCAAGCTGGGGGTGATTATCTCTGGAGGCGTGAGACCACAATGATTCCATGTTTAACTACAAGATTGCTGCAAACAAAATACATTTTAAAAGCTCAGTGAAGAGGGACAGAAAACAATATCCTTCCATCTTTTAGGGGGGGTGTCCTGGAGCGTAACCCAGGCAGCATTGGACATATGGCAGGGGGGCACCTTGGACAGTCTGCCAGCCCATTGCAGGGCACGCACAGAACACAAAAAGGGCAATTTAGTGAGGGAAGCCAGGCACAGAGAGAACTTGCAAATTCCACACAACAAAGCACAGGCAGAATTCACACCCCCCAATCTGGGGGAATGAGCTGAACCGCTGCGCCATGCTACCAGCAAAGACCACTGTAAAATATAAAGAAAATTATTTATCAATGGAGATGCAATTCAATGAATTGATTCCAAAGAACACTGGATATCAGGTCAAGTGACATGATTCTGAGACTACAGACTAAAATAATTATAAATAAATTTGATATATTGAAATTTTTAAGTCTTATTACAAGCAAGCTACTAACGTAAATGAAATTCATCCTTAACATCTTTTCCAGTATTTGACAGCTTGATTTCCACTGATGAACATTATTGGTATTTATTAGGAATTTATGGAGAATAACTTCACATTGACTGCATTTGCAAATAAAACATTTCCCGCAGATACATACTCTTAAAAAACTTACAGAACATTTTTACACTTTGTATATTTTAACAAGATAATTTTCTTTGAAAATCCACCTCATTGATTTAAAATAAGCGGGCAGGATGTTGGAAAAAATATGCAAAGATGTAGGCATAACAGTATTTCGGTTTCTAAGGGAATAAATGTCACATTCAGGAATGTACACAAACAGGGGATGTGCACAGACAACAATGCAAATAAAACTGATGACGGCACTTCTAGCATTTCCGATAATTAGTGTTTTTCATTTGCAAAAAGGGAAGAACTCTGCCATATATCAAGAGCTCATGCTTGTAGTAATTTTGGATGCTTTGAAATTTTTTGTAGAAAGATCAATAGCAGAACTAGTACACAAGTCTGAAAGATGAACACAGTGTAGTTAAAAACATCTCTTTAATGCAATAATCATTACTGTACAATACCTATTTAATAGTTTGCGCTTTTTTAAAACAATATGTATCACAACATACAAGCATCTAAATGCATATGCACATTAGATAATATTGAACTACTAAATGCAAAATTTCTCTTATTTTGGATAAGGGGGAAGAGTTGATTACATGACTTTAGTATGCTAAAAGCAAAAGGAATCCAGTATATTAGCATCTGCAGTATGCAACATACTTGCTGCATCATCCTGATAGCACCGCTCTGACTAAACTAAGACAGCAGCTGCTTTTAAGATTAAAATTTACTCAATACCGTAACATTACTGGAATTTTACGAGCCTCACAGCTGCAATTACATTGAGAAAAGAAGTTAGAAGGGTGTGTATTTCATAAAATCATCATAATCATTGACTGACTACTAAATGAATGCAAATTGTGATTGGCAAAAGTTAAAGCAAAGAATAATAATAATAATATTGCATTTAAATTGTTTCATTAAATGGTACTGGTAAGGTCACTTCAGCCTTCATCCTGGAAATGTTAAGCCAAGACAGTCTCACAAAGTGCTAACAGACATCCGCTGAGTTTTAAACAAAGCCATTAATCAGCAATATTTGCTTGCTGTGTTAGTCTGAGTTATGGCAGTCAGTAGTGAATTCACTTATCTAAATGTGGCTGTTTGACGGCCTTCTCTTAACAAAGGAAGAAAAGACGTGTCGGGGATTAAGTGGGTTTTTATTTTAAGCAACACAGTTACGGGAGAATTTGTTCAGATCATTCGATTGCGTTTATGGGTGGGGGAGTCTGCAATAACGTCACTGCACTGGGCAGAGGTCCGCTTCCTGGTGCCCCCGCTGTCTAAGTGAAGGGCCATTTCCTCTGCAATGAACGTGTTTAAGTCCACGTCGTGAAGTCCATTTCTTCTGCGGCTGGTACTGGAGCTGCTGCTGACGTGAGTGGGGGAGCCCGGGGCACCGGAACGCACACTAATACTTGCCATTGCACCACTCAGACCTAAAAGAT
>JAODUD010000095.1:25508139-25518371 GCA_026784285.1 Stomatorhinus walkeri
ACAGACAGGTGCAAGACATTACCCCAATGGGCTAGGGATAACCAAATACAGGTAAGTGTAATCATCATCATGATCAGTCATGGAGGACAACAGGAGGGACAGGTGTGAATGATTATAGATATGGGATGTCCAGCAGGGGATACCTCTGCTGGCCATACAGGAACAGGACAGGCAGGGGCGTTTCTACGGACACTGGGGGCCCTAGGCAAAAAAACTCCATGGAGCCCTCCAATGCACCTTCATTACATGGTAACATTTATGGCTATTATTTTAGCGGGAAGTCAAAATTAATAATATCAACAAAGAGAATATAATGTACTATGCAATCGGCCCAGCTCAGGGGCCCCAGGCCTCTGAGGACAGGACTGGGGGAGACAGGACATAACAGTATCCTTCAGCTTTGATGTTTTTTTGTAAAGAAAAAAAAAACATGTATTTAAATATATATTTTATTGTAAAAACAATCACAATTTACTTTCCATTTTTAATTTTGCATTCATTAAAATGCATAAAAATACAAAAATATAAATCCGGCTTTTTGAAACAGGTTAAAGGTGTCATTCTGAATCTTTCCCCAAGGTAGCAATAGTGATTGCAGTGGAAAGACTTTGGGTTGAGCGCTTTTAAAGTAAAATTCATATGTATCCCATTGGCAATGGATCATTGGCCTCAGTTCATAATTATGGTAGTAATTTATACAGGTGTGATGTTCATTTAAAATATAGCTGGATAATCTATGCATATATCTGATTATTTTCAATAAGTTAGCAGTCAAAACATGAGTAGATGGATTTGCAGTCTGAAGTTTGCGGAGCCATATCACTGCTCTAGTACTCTTGAACGGAGATTTATGGAGTCCATAATGGGCTGGAAAATATTTCTTTAAACAGTTTTCTTTGTTAAACTTTAGCATCCCCTTGCTAATATGTTTTAACAATAGAGTGACCATACGCTCTCTTTTTTGGAATTTAAAAAGGAGCGAAATGCCAAAATTTCGATTTGTTTTATGTTGACATACTGTATGCTTACTATGGCCAAAATACTTTCTGTGTGCACATTTTCGTTGCTATGACACCTCTCTTTGCATACTGCTCCTATTGTGTCCTCTTTTTTGACAAAGCAAAATACAGATGCTTCTAAAGTTTGGTGGACTCCAAGACAATAGTGGTACCTCACTTCTCAAACTCATCAAAACTCGAATTTTTTAAAAGTCAAACCAACTAGTAAAAAAAATTACCTAGAAGTCCATCTGAATCTCAGGAGTCAAACCGTGAACGCCGACCTTAGATAACTTGTAAGTGTGGGCAAATGATTCACGTAGCACGTCTTTCAGCGGAAACAGGGTAACGCTTCAGTCTCAGCCACACATTCGCTGTAATAGCATCATGCATGTTTACACAAAATGCATACATACATTTAGACAGTAAAAGTACATTTAAACAATGGTAGACAGTAACGGTAATTATTATATAATAAAATATGTACACTTTAAAATAAAGGTTTGTTATTAATTATTTTAATATTAATAATAAACCATTAATACATTTAATTATAATAATATTGTAGTGCTGAGCGTGTACGGAACGGAGACAAAGGCGCAGATGTCTGGGTATCGGGGAATATCGGGGGAATATGGGGTTTAATTACAGGTACAGCAGGCAAAACGGACATACAATGACCGGACTGGAGAAACAAACTGACACGTGGAGGAAATACAGAGGACTAATGACAACAACCAGAAACAGCTGATCACACGGGGATTCCACCTGGGGTTATCGAGGGGGAGTGGCACACAGAAGGAGCGGACGATCGGGGTAGGACACATTGTTTGGATACATTTATTTTCTTACTTTACAAATTACTGTTTTGATAAATGTGCTTAGATGTGTTTAGTACAGTATATGCTCTTGTTTTATCTGGTTCATTTTGGGTTTAAATGCTAAAAAACTTATTTAGATGTATTTTTTGGGGGGCGGGAACCAATTAATTGGTTTTCCATTATTTCTTATGGGGAAAATTCGAACTTTTTAGGATTCGATACGGAGTTCTGTATGGATTAAATTCGAGTTCTGAGATTCCACTGTACTTTACTCACGAGCGGTGGCAGCGCGTCCATTGTTTAATTGCTGTTTCTGTGGTGTTACAAATAGGTAGGCTATTATATATATGTAGCATACACACATGTGCTCATACACATATACATATATATTTCAATTCCTTTATAAGTTACTCTAAAAAGTAATAATAATAATGATACTGGTCGCTCAACCTCGTATGCGCCCATTCTTGTATGTGCAAGTGTAGGTGTGAACTGATTTGTCATTGGATGTGTTAGCAATTGATGCCGTCAGGGGACGTGACCACCCGCCCGGGAGCCGGAGCAGCGGCCCCAGCAGATAGAGCCCATGCCCCCAAACCCACCTACCCCTGCGCAGTAAGTTGTTACTACTTTCAGTTAATAGCTTAATTTATTTTCATGTGCTGATTACTCTGATCAGTTGAATGGTGTGTTCATGCCTCATTTGACTCATTTATGTGTTGCTGAATTGTATTAAAATAATCTCCCAATTTCAAAAACCCATAAATGCATACACGATTGTTTTCACGGTGTTTTGTTTTTGATTTTGACCAACAGATGCACAGGTCAATTTGGCGAAGAAATACCATGGCTCAGTTAGCAAGATGTGCTAACTGTTGCAGTCGTTTCCATTGCTGTTTGTGCCCAGTAACGGTGTTTAAACCAACAACGTTATTACGAGCCCAAATGCATATAGATTCACAGGCAAAGAACGGAATTTCATTCTAAGGTATGTCATCTGTAGAAATTCTTCAGCGCTGTAGAATGTTGCATAGTTACCTGTATGAAGAAAAGTGTCCTTTCAAACATCCTGAATGCATGGTTTTTGTCTTTTTATATTCAGTCTGACATGCCAAAGATAAGGAAATGGTGATGAGCAGTGATCTGGAAAAGTATGTATGTAAAGCATTGTGTTTTACATTGAAATGCCTTCTGATGTAGAATCAGGTGCACTTTCTTTACAGTGAAGGAGGTTCCTGTCAGATATAGAATACCGGGTGAAGCCCAGCAGGGAGGCTGAATATCATATTTTTGTTATTTTAGAGTGATATTCCATTAATTAGTCAGGGGTAGAGCATTCAGCTGATGGAGAGGTTTTGCCTGGTGGGCAAGCTATGACTGACTACTCTACAAAGTGTAATAGTGAGGTGTGTGAGTGTGTCCCTCATTTTTCTCAGGTGGTTTTCCTGTTGACTACCAGCTGCACCTGATTAACTTATTCAATCCCTGATATTCACTTCCATTGTCATAGGAGTCGTGCATCGTGAGGGACCTCTACAGTGCCGTGTGCTGGATTCTCAAGAATCACTCCCTCTTCCATGGAAAGGTGACAGAACCTGCTGTTCTCCAGATGGAGGCTGAGGATCAACAGGGAGGTCCTGGAGGGTCAAAGTAGCAATATAAATGACCCATTTATATTTATTTTTCATAAAAGGGTGGACATGGAAACCTTCCTCTCTAATTGTGCTGATGGGATGGGTCTTAAACTTCGTGCCATGTTTGCGTAATACGAATTGTTTTCCATCCATCCATCATCTCCCGCTTTATCCGAGGTCAGCTTGTGGGGGCAGCAGTCTCAGTAGGGGAACCCAGACTTCCCTCTTCCTGCAAATTGTTTTCCTCATTCTTTTATTCTGTTCTTTATACTGCTTTTTGTGCATTCGTTCTAATTTTTTATACATCAAGACACTGCGTACAAATAAAATGTTTGCCAAATTATGTATACAGTAGTGATTTATTTATGTTGGAAATACTTCTGTTATTCTAAGATAATGTATGTGGAGAAAATGTCTGAGAGAAGCATACTTTTTGCAGCCTTTAAGGCTTCAGTATAATACTCTGAGGGGAAAAAACTCACAATCAGGACCACAGCTGATAAGTACAAAATATTTTTATTAAATTTTATTTATATTTAAGAATTGCATTACTTGTAATTTGATAAGTACAAACTACTTTTAAAAATGTATAATTCAAATGTGATAAACACAAACTATTTATAAATAAAATAATCTTTTTAATTTAGAAATATATGCATATAAACAAGTGATAACTACGAACCATTTTTAAATGAACTAAAACTAAATTGCAGCTGCTGTAAAGCAGTAATGAATGCTTCAGAGTGGATCTGTGATATCATCTGCCTGTCAATGGGTGTGTCATAGAATATATCTTTGGCTGTGTCACTTCCTGCGTGTCAGTGGACGTGAGTCTCAGTGGATCTGCAGCCAGTCTCTATTGGAATAGATTGAAATTGAATGTTTTGCCAACTGAAAACCTTCGAGATAGGATAAATCCTGTTTCAAGTTATGGGAATTCAAATTCATGCTATTAGATTCAGATTCAGTTTTTAACTGCAGATTCAAATATACAAAATTCATATTCAGTTTCTAGTGGCACAAATATCAGCCCATAGGAATAACCTATTAGAAGACATATTTTGTTAGATGTATTTCTGTGATGTCCATTAGCTGTATTTTATTCTTCTTGTGCTAGCTCCAGTTAATCTGTCTATATTCCACTCACACACAGGATTCTATGTCGCAATATTAGGAGGCGAAATTCCTACCTCTACCCAGATCTGTTTTGAGTCTGATTCCTGCCATGAAACACTCTGCTGTACGGTGACTGCGTTTCAGTACTCCACCTATTTTCTATTCATGTTTGTTCATGTCACTGTCTTTTCTGAAAGTATTTGTTATGAATCAGTTAACTGGTTTCAGCTCGGTGTCTGCTAGCATTCCTCATGTATGTGTCCTTAACGGTATGCTGATGCATATTTCAGGTGAAGCACATTTCACTTTGTTGCTCCAAGGCATCTGAGTGACATGAGTCTCCAGCAGAATCATGACAGCAACTAAGACTATATTCCCTATCCTATTTGTACATAACACATTTTTAAAATATTAAAAATAGTTTATGTTAATATTGTTATTATCCTATAGCATTGTTTCCCAACCAAGTTTTTGGAGACCCATAGAGTCATAGGCCCATAGATTTTTGCTTTGAGGGCTGGGAGGGAGCAAAACTGTCTGAGAGTCTCTGAGGACCAGGTTGGGAACCACTGTCCTATAAGATATTATGGAAAAATGCTCTTTTGCAATGCCATACAAATCTAGCTATAAGCAAGTGTATTAATCACTTCTTCCTTATCAACATCCTCAACTCCTCAAGGCAATATTAGGGATGAAATCTCCTTGGTGTTTTTGTTTGTTTGTGAGTCTTAAGCTTCACTAACATTACATTTGCAAATTTCATCACATAGTCTCTAAAGAAAATTCTTAATGCATTAAGAGAACAGTCAGCTTGGATTGCATGATCCATGGAAGAAATGCAGTGACAACAGATTCAAAAATGTGATACAGGCTTTAAAAAAATAATATAAGAAAAAAACAACTGGAAAACCTGGAGCTGTAGGTTTTACTTTAATTTTTTTACAGTTTCCTTTTTTCTTAGTTACTGTCATTTAATTACGTTGGAGGCAACGGACTGAGAAAAATACAGTTACAACAAAAAACCTACAAGATTAGAAGAAGAATAATCATTCCTTGCTTTTTATCCAAATATCACATATCTTAAAATATTAGCAAGTAGATTGTTGGATATGTCCATAGTGATCACATGTATAAATATAAAAAATAAACTGCAAGTTTTGTTCTTGGATACTACTACTTGGCATAGTAAAGGTAGCGATAATATTGTGTAGCTTAAAAGGCAAAAAAAAAAAAAAAAAAGCCAGTGGACCAAAACCATTTTACAAGTAAGTGCATGATTTCGTGAATAAATGCATTTAAACAAACAAGTAATAAATACAGGGGGCTTTCAAAAGGGCAGCAAGTGATAATGGTCTTTGCACATCTAAAGGGCTGGTTTAGCAGCAAGACTTTTTGTTAACATGAAGAATCCGGTGACATGTTGGACAGCAGTGATACACATCTTTGAAGTATTTGACAAAAAATGGGATCAAACAGCAGCCAATCACCAATCTGGAATTCAGATTGAAAAGAAGGGTTTTTGTCCATATCAGGAGAAAGAGAAGTCTTCTGTTTAGTTAAATAAAGTATTAAAGATGCCATCCTTACCCACACAGGATGAAGAGCAAGCACATAAGCCATGCAAAGGTACCAGTTTTGTAGCTGACATCAGTTGTGACTTGCTGCTTACAGTAAGGGCAAGTAGTTTGTCCTGGTGAACGTCCCAGTTCAGCTTCATAGCTGACAAACTTATGTAAGGTTGGAGAATTTGAATTGGCTAAAACACAGAGAAGGTTACCTCAGCTGGTTATCATTGCCGAGGTACACAATGACCACAGCGTTTAACCTTGGGAATTTTCTATCAATAATAATAATAATAACCATACATGGAAGTTAATGTTACTTAAGGTTGGTTTGTTATGCTTCTATCAAGAATTGTTACTTGATTGGGGTTAAGAGCAAGTGAAAGTAGTATGCTAGTTCAATAAGGTAGTATGCTAGTTCAATAAAGTAGTATGCTAGTTCAATAAAGCAGTGACTTACCAGCCGTGGAGAAATGGGTTTTGTAAACAGATTGTGCTCTAGTTGTTGGGGGCGGTTTGAAAGGTGTATGCAGGTTGTACATCTTCACTTTATCTGCACTTATGTCCACTTGAAATACAAAAAAAGGTGAAGACCACACCCTAAAACTGGAATAGCTGACAGAGATTTCAAAACATCTCTCAATGTAGGGATGACACGTTAAAGGCCATTAAGAAAACAAACACTAGTTTGGTCCTGACCCACATAAATCTACAGATGAGACCTTTCGATGGATAAGTGCTTATCTATTTAATTTGATGGAACACAAAGCAAGAGACAATGATCAGAAAATACATTCACACACCTATAAAGCTCTACCTGGTATAGTATACAGTGGAGGAAAGTCAGTTTCATATCCAGTTTCTGAAAAGTCACTCATCTTCTAAAGAAAAAGAAAATGGATAATTTAACTGAATATAATTTTTAAACAATTGCTGATTTCAAATCATATTTTCTTCATGAATCTGCTGCTCACTTCCAGGTCAAAGTTGCATATTTGCATGTAAAAGATAAGGAATTAGATAGACTTCAGACAAGTTAAACAAGTTAGGACTATAAACACACTACCATCACTAGTACTTAAATATAGAACAGAGAGTTTTAAGGAAGGAAAACACTTTCAATAATATGGATTAAATATCAGAGTGTACACTTACAGTGTGGCCTTATTGCAAATATTCAGTAGTATAAAATATAATGTATACACTTCATTTGTAAGAACCCATGCTTTCTTCCCCGTACCCATTCTCTTTATATACCACACAAAAGAGAAGGTATGTGACCAGGTGAATATCAATAATTGGTAATTGACTCTTTGACTGTTGACATACATTCTTGATTAATCTGCTTCCAACATTGTAATATGCTAAAGGTAATAAATATTTCACTACTAATTACAGTACAAATACAGCTTACGTGTACTCAATACTAAATATAAATGAAAGAGATCACAGTGGTTTGTTAAATAATGATTTATAAATATTACTTTTTTTCAGTGAATGGATAGCCTTGTCAGATCCTGTGTCCCATTTTACCTTTTCACACACTGTTTGGTACATTTTAGTGATGCAACAACATTTAATAGCTTGAAAAGTGGCTGAGATTACTCACAGCTGCCCCCTTCTGTCTGGAAGCAGAACAGCATGTGAGGGCCACCAGTGAAAAGGATACCAGACTGCTAAGTGCCTCAGCTATTAGTCATCATTGTATCTGCATCAGAAATCAATGGGCTTTACAAAGCCTCATTTATTAGTTAAAAAACAGGCAGATTGAAAGATTGCAATGCAAGTGGTAGTCTAAAAAGAACTATAGTGCAAGGCATCAGTACTGTATTTTACACCATTTCTGAGATCACCGTATTCACTGTTTCATTAGTGCACATTGAATGGGAATCTCTTTTGAGGGGGCTGTCTGTCTGCGATAAATTTGATAACTTTGTATACATAAAATCAAGCATTTCATTTTGATTCTCTCTCTCTCTCTCTCTCTCTCTCACACACACACACACACACACACACACACAAATGATGATACCTTTTGAGATATATGTACACTCATGTTCTGAAACCACTTGTCCTATTCAGGGTTGTTGGAGGATATATAACCGTCTGTGTCCTTATGCTACCTACTGCTAGAAAAGACAATACTAACATATAATGAAAAAGCAGCCAATGCCTACAGGTAATGATGCCCTACTAAGTCTAAGTTAATAACACATGTTTCAGGCTTGGAACTATTAGTTATTTATATTTAGAAACAATTGTTAATGATAATCCAATTAATGTAGCTATTTTAGATATTATAATGTATGCTTAGATGATTATGAAACATAAAATAAATACTTAACATGACAACATTCATAGCAGCATTACTAAATTATGTATAGAATGGCTAAATATTTGCTAGAAATGTAACTTAGCCAAAGTCTATTTTAATAATCACAGGTTCTTACCAAAAGTCAGTTTAAAAAGTTCTTACCTTGCTTGTCTGAAGTCACAATTCCATGGCATGTCACTGCTCAGTGAACCACTGATATCATTCATTTTAGAACTCCACCCCTTCACCCAAGTTCATATGAATATCCGGTGGACATCTTTTGATTGTCAGATAATATTGCTTGAGACAACTAATACACCGGTGGTGGGGAAGTTCCATAGAGGACTGGTGTGTGTTTTTGGGATGGCCTCTCAATCAGTCAATAACAGAGGGTTCCCAGGAGTGGAGTTGCTTTATTATTGGCTGATTGAGAGGTCCCAAAAACCCGCACCGGCCCTCCGTGGATCAGGTTCCCTACCCCTGCAATACACCAACATACACTAACACGGCCAGAAGAGTTTTACATATGCCTTAATACAAATTTCAATTAGCAATCATGAAAATGTAACTCTATACGATGATGATTTGCATCCTTTTTCAGCATGGAGTGTTTATACTTCAGCTAACATCTCAGTGTGTCTCCATATATTTACATATATGTATAGTGTTCATCATCTGGTGATAGATTTGCTTATAGAAATTATTTATTTGAAAGATTCGCATCATCAACCATTATGATTTCCTATGTGTTACACTAATGCATATTAAATTCAGCTTCTACAGATACAAAATTTCCATTTAGAATTCAAACTATAACACTGAGTCTCAGCTACATGTCTTGAGATTTGACTCACTTGTCAGTCAGCATTACATCGATTCAGACCTGCCCACTTAACAGTAAATGTGGGGGACTCATCAGGTGCCTCACTTCACACATTTTACATGAACATATTTTAAATAAAGTTCAGTTGCTCTCATTCATACAAGATCATTTTATTCTTACTCAGCTTAATGAATTGCAAAGCGAAGTCAATTAGCACTTGGTTAAAATAATTAACATTAAACGGACAAACATAATAAAAGAATGTTATACGTGCCTTTCACTCAATTATTTAATTTCAAAGACATTTAAGTCAATTATCCTTAAGGGGCAAAGACAGTGAAAGAAAATATGAAACTAATTTAAACCAAATTAATTATTTTTAATTAGCGCATTTGAACATTTCATTGTTACCGCAGTCTACAGTTATTATCATATGGGTATTACTAACATGTTTTGCACTTTTGGTTATTATGAAGCAAAGCAGGAAACAGGAAGCGAAGACTGGGGAGGGGATGATGGTATCAAAGCAGATGAATTCTATCACACATCACTAAATTTATCTCTCAGTGGAAAAAATGCATTGAATGTGTGGTGGAGCCACCAAACTGCATTTTTAGCAGGTCAACCTTTCATTCTGACACATTCTGACACTTCAGTATGGGTTTGAAGTCTTCAGGTCAGTTTTAAAAGACTCTTTTAGCATATTCAAGCTAAAGTTCCACTTTTACAGTTTCTTTTAGTTTTTGTTCTTCAATAAATTTGTCCCAATCTGTTTCTTCCTGCAAGGAAAAAAGATATATTAGTACATGTAGCTAAAAAGGCTACGGGCAAAAGGCAGGGAACAACCCAGGATATGTACACACACACACACACACGCACACACACACCACATGTAGGGTAAACATATCCTTATGGGGACCGCTCATTCATTTCAAAGGGAAAAATGCTAACGCTAAGTATGACA
>JAODUD010000095.1:25548747-25564121 GCA_026784285.1 Stomatorhinus walkeri
TTCTTTTGCAATTTCAGATATGCAGCATCAGCCTGGAAGGCAGACCATCACCTATTAAAAAATATATAGGTCTGAATGGTTCTGAAACAGCAGTTAGCATGTTTAGCAAGCATGTGCAGGTGTGTGCATGTGTGTTCCAGCTTCTAGTTAGGGGTTTTAGAATACACCACTATTGACAATAACAGTGATATTTAAAAAAATTTATATCAATATTGTATTAAATACATATATGATAATATTAGACATATCACCAGTAACTATCTGATTCACTCAAAAATAGTAGTTGGCTTTATTGCTTCTTAATGCTGATTTGCACCAGTACTTAACTTGTAAACTGGTACCTGAGGTACCGGAGCTCGTAAAGAGCACAGAAGCCAACTGCAACTATCATTATACGAGGAGGTAGAGTGCACAGGCTTTGAGTGATGTCACACACACACAAAACTATAATGCACTATTAATTACTTAAACACAACAATGCAGTATTTTCCATCGACACCTCTTAGTTAAATCAAACAAAAGACAGACTTACCCTTTTAATGACTTTAATAGTCAAGAAATAAACTTCATCTACTGGTGCAGTTTTTCCTTTTCAAATCAAAAGTTACACAATGTCATGGTCTGCTTGTCCGATCCTCCTGTGTGCCATGCCCCCTCATTACCTACGCGTGCTACCCCGATTGCCATCACCAGTCACCTGTTATTTTCTGCTTGTCTTGTGTATTTAGTCCATGTTCAAGGCTGTTTCCCCAGGTCTGTCATTAACATGAGTTTGCCGTGTGATCCTCGTTGTCCTGTCCGCTCTAAATAGACCCCGTTTGATAGTATACTCGGCTCTCTCGCCTGATTCCCCGCTCGCGGACAGCCGGACATCACACACATTGCTGTAATCTAATGACACGGTATTTTGGTGTAGCTTTGGTTCACTCTGACCTGAAACAGAACGTTTAACAAATTTTGTGTTTATTTGCAGCCATATTTTTATTAATCCGAAGCAATGATATGAGTACATAGCCCCTTAGGTGTCATTGCAGAAAAAAATTCTACTATCTTGTAGTAATTAATGCTCTCAGATTGGTTACTAACTCGTGCTCTCTAGGTACTACTTCATGGACTCGAATTCATCATTTATTCGAGACTATGAATCACTAACTCGAGCACAAGATTCGCTAATCCGAGAGAATGATTTACTAACTCGAGCGCATGAATTAGAAATCAGTAGCACAAACTACTAACTCAGGATCATAGATTACTACAAGATATTTTTTCTACCGTGACACCTAAAGGATTCTGTAGATCAGAAACGAAAATGGAAAAAATTACATGCATTTCTCTTGCTGTCTTTTCACTGTCTATGTAGTATAATTGCTATAAGACTTTGACCTTGATCACAGAGTACATTTTGCTTTTAGCAAGCTAGCCCACTCTTCCTTTTTCTAAAATGTTAGTCTCTGAGGGGTTGGGCTACTCATTTGCACTGGCAGAAAAGCTGGGGGCTCATGCAGCTTTCGGACAGTACAGGGGCAGCTGGTCCCAGAGGACAACAACAATCCTGTCCCTGATCCTGTCTGGACCTGGTATACAACATCTCCGAGTCTCCCCTGCACCTCGCATTGCCCCTGCCAGCTGTCGACCAGGTTAGGCGAAAGTCCCTTTTTCCTACTTGGGTAAAAATATCCAGACCAGATCATACACACTTCTGCCAGGCACTTGCCGCTGCCAGGTGGACGGACCTCAACCACTGCCGCTGGGCCATCTTGGGGTGTGTAAAGATGGCAGTTCCACAATGAGTCCGATATCTGGGTGGACTCCTCAGGCTGACGATACTAAAGCCATAGGCAGTGGCTGTTCAGGAGCCAGGTTAGTGATGTGCGGTGAGTCAGGAAGAGGTCCCGCCCCGCAGAGTTAGGAGCGTAAGTGTGACAGACCGGCAACCACTGCCAGCAGCTCTTGCCTCATTACACAGTAATTCCACTCAGATCAGCTAAAGCAGTGACTGCGGTAGTCAACAACCCACTCCTCCACTAGGTGTTAATGTGCCACAATGGCCCTGATCGTAGTGTTGCTAGGGTTGTGCCACCCCTAATCCCCTGATCACAGATTTAAGATATAAACTAATTATTTAAAATTAGTTATGAATACTCTGTTCCTAAATGGAGATTGTCAATAGAACAATTAATATAACTTTATATTTAGGATAAATCTTGTTTACATCCTAAATAACCATTTCAGTAAGTAAAATTTATTTATGAAGCACCATTCACAGACGAGATCAAAGTGCTGAACATAAGCTAACTAAACACAAGGAAAAAATAAACTAACAACACTAATAGTAACAGTATGGTAATAAAAAACAACAGAATACAAGCATGTGATTACTCAGCTTTAATCAAAGGCCTTGTTAAACAGCTTTTTAAGAGTCAACTGACTCAGCTGAGCACAATGCTAGCGGGAGACCGTTCCAAAGCCCAGGAGTAACAGACTGAAAAGCAAACTCCCTCTGTGTCTTTAGCCAGGTATCCTGAACCTTAAGCCAGTCCTCCAAATTTAAATGCTGTGTCCCTTGTCCTGTGCAGCTGTTTGACTTCGCTATTCATCCACGGTTTCTCATTCGGGTACACCCTGATCCTTTTGTTGACATATTATCCATGCTTCATTATCCATCCAGTTGTCAAAGTTCCCTAGGTCTGTGATCACCACTGCTCATCCACCAGCTCTCATTCCCAACTGGCCTGACCCCACTGGTTCTCTGGTGGTTTTGACTCTTCCGGGGATGATAATAGTTGATAGACTAGGCAGTGCGGCAATAGGATTTACAAATAGAGAATAAGTTTACTTATTTTCTCTATACTGCCCCTATATTATAGAATCTTAGCAACATAATGAAAATGTAATGAAAATAAGTATAAAGACTGGTTGCTGGCTCTGACTGTCAGGCAGTCTTGTGACCATCCATGCTGAAAGTATACTCAGTATAAAACAGTATTAAGAGGGGATAAATACACCATAATACTACAACAATGCTGATGGGTGGCGCTTTGCATTATGGGATATTGTGGGCGCTTGAATCTTTACCTGCCATCTTTGTGCTTCATGTGCCATTTACCCTGTTCTGGTGTATTGCTAGGTTTTCTATGTTGCAGTACCTTGTCTTGAATTGGGTCTAATATTGTTTGGAAATTGAAACCCACCGGACAGTTCTGTCACTGCAACAAATGGTGAAGTAAGTTTGGTTTCTATATATTTAGTACAGACACTCATAGTAATTTTGATTAAAAGACACACATTAATGAGTCCTATATTCCTCTTTGTTCTTTAATGCTCTTGACTGTCTTATGAAGCGAGGGTTGGAAAAATTATTTTTCACTGATTTGATTTATTGGTACACTAAATAATGAAATAAATATCCATTTTCTGTACCCGCTTATCCTATTCAAGGTTAGAGAACCTATCCTGGAAGCTATGGATGCAAGGCAGGGAATATCCCAGGATGAGGCTCAAACCCATTGTAGGGCAAATAAACTATTCACTCTTATGGACATTTTCATAACTCCAATTGACCTTAGCATGTTTTTGGACTGTTGAGGGGACACCACAGTCCCTGGCGGAAACCCTGTGATGATATGGGGAGAGCGTGCAGAGTCCAAATACACCGAGCTGGGATGGAAACTCAAACCTCAATCCTAGTAGTGTGAGGCAACAGTGCTATCTATAGTATTACAGCCCCACCTCAAATGATATACCTAAAATGTACCATTTAGCACTGTATCTAAATCATAATCAAATGCAAATGCTAAATATGAAATGTAAATGTTAAATCAATGTAATATATCTAAGTCCTAAAGGAAGTTACATGTAATGTTAAAAAGGCTATAGCAATAATGAACTGAGAAAATGGTGATAAAAAGTAGAAAAGAAAAAAAGAGAAAATACACCAAACAATATCAGAAATATATAATTTTATATAAAATATGGTATGTTAACATATGGTAGTTTTTGTATATAGAATAAATGGCCAACAGATTGCGGTCGTAAGTTAATTTTTGTTTTATAATGTCCTTCTGATTAATACTTCTATAACGACCTGTATTATTTTTCTTTCTAAGACAAATATTTTCAACTACCAGGTGTTTCTGATTAGTGTTTTTTGCATGAATACTCCGGGGATGGATATTAAAGGGTTGAAAATATTTAACGGCAAACAATATTGTGGACAATTCCATTTAAATACATAGGAGCACTTTGGTTCGTGGACAGATTATCAAAATATTTTTCTGTAACCAAGTACTCTTGGTTTGCATCAAATACAGAAACTTTTTTGAAACCTTATTGTGATTTGACATTACATTGTTATCAAAAATGTAGATTTTCACTTCAGTTTTTAGCACCATGTTTCACATCTTTGTTAATTAATTTCCTTTAAGAATGTCCTACAGCACAAATATTATCACCCGATGAAATAGCTTTGGTGTAGTTGGCTACTTTTTCTCTGTAGCTTGTAGTGCTGCTAACTACTATATTAAAACAGTAGCTTGGCTGCACCTTAGTTACTTTTAATCATAAGTAGCTTGTAAGTTACCATTTTAAAGTAGCTTCCCCAAAAGGGCTAAATCCCATCATCTGCAGTTTCAACCGTGAGTATATATAGGCAGACCTTAGGTTTGTATTCGGACAGGTGGTAGAGGAGGGCTATGATCCTTTTTTGGCCCAGGGCCCAGTACACAGTTGTTTTGCCACTGATTGGAAGCAATAGCAAGCAGTGCCTTTGGGGTTTTTTTTCTTTCAGTCAGTGAAAGTAAAACATTGACATAAACACCATAGGACCCACCCTCAGAATACAAAAAATAATAAACAGTGCACTACTTTGTTAAGCTATTATGACAAGAAAATATTAGAAATACTTAAAAGAAATGTAACTGACTGGTATCCAGTATTTTGTAGCTTGTAGTAACACATTTTTTAGCCACAAAGGCTGAAACTATTGGTTTTGAATAAGACATGTGAGGTCTGTCGTTAGTGCATTGACAGAAAGACTTTGAGAGACTAACATGAAATAAAAGACAAGAAGAAACGAAACCACAAAAAGAATTTTCCAGTTCAGAAGACCAACCGGTTTCTTTTGCCCCCAGCACTTACACTGTTCAGGAATTGTACATACGTGAAACTTTTTGCTATAAGAAGCTAACGAAACCAGCCTGCCTGCATTTCCTTCACGCAATAACTATAGTCTTACTGCCATTTTTGCAAAACTCTTTTACAGAATGTAGTGGATATTTACAGCCTCTTGCAGACTATTCCTTCTGATAGGATGATTTTGAACACTGTCTATCAGTACTGATGGAGGAAAGAGAGGAGCAGCATCCAATGTTAAAGAGGGATCAATAACGTCACAGCCCTTTTTCAAAGAGAATTTTGTGAATTATGCACATACAATCGGCTTGTTCTTCAGAGGCTCATATTTTGGAGAAGGTACAGTTTAATAGTGTTATTTCTTTGTATGAAAAGGATGTGTTTTTAATTTCCTAAAATTACCAGAGACATAATTTCTACAGGGGAGGCATGGCGGATCAGTGGCCCAGTAGTTAGTATTGTCGTCTCCCATCCCTGGTGCCAGGGTTCCGTGTGTGGAGTTTGCCTGCTCTCTCTGCATCATCACGGGCTTCCCCGCAGGTACTCTGGTTTTCCCCATACAGTCCAAGTACCTGCTGAGGCTCATTGGAGTTACTAAAGTGCCCATATGTGTGGGTGTGCCCTGTGAGGGGTAGGCGCCCCATCCTGGGTATTCCTTGCCTTGTGACTGTGTACCGGATGGGCTCTGTGATTATGTAGTACTCAGTACACCCCATGGACTCGCATCTGCATCCTGGTATGCCTACATCCATGCTGGGTGTGCTGTGACATATTCACATTAAAAAATTTTAAAAGTTCAATGTGAGAAAAGCTTAATTTTAAGGATCTGTGTTCACTGCACCATGCAGTGAAATGAGTGTTAGAAGGCTTAGGAAAGGGTCATGGCTTATTGAGGATGCAGTGGGGTTTGTTATCTTACATGAGCTTCGACATGGACCGTGAATGTCAACGCAGTTACCGTACATTTACTTGTAATGTCAGTAAATGATTGTCATGCCTGTTTGACTGTATGTCTGGTGTGTAAAACTTGAATGTTGAGCTGAATGTTTGAGGAATCCTTGTAGGAAACAGGAAATGGCAGTTCTGTTTACTTAAACTGCAGCACTGTGAGACACCAATGACACACTAGGACTGCATTCCGTAATCTGAACCTAATTTTACTTTGAGTCAGTAGTATAAAATATTCAGGTGTTTCACTCTTGAAGTTTCATGTAACGCAGCATATCACATTAAGCAGCTTCCTTTGAGAGCTTGCCCCGCAGTCCTAAGATCTCAGCATTTACTACTTAGCAGCTGATTTTTTTTAATAAAAAGTGTTTCTTTCTAATTAATACTTAAATATTTATAGGCCTTTTGTAATATTCAGTATTGTGTTGAAGTACATCCTCTATTAAGCCAAATTAAGATTTCAGGTGGACTGATGAAAGTGGTCTGCACTTTGGACCTCAAGGATTGGTGGTCTGTAGTATATAAAGGTAAAAGAATGATCCTGTGGCACTGTCCACTGTATTTTCTGTAAATATTATTTTTTATGCATGCATGATTCTTTCAAAAATGATGGATTATGCTTCGGGTGGTCTGGATCTGCATAATTGTTATAGTGGTTGACAAGCTTAACATTGCAACTCTATTTTCATATAAATGTATGTATTTTCTATTCATATATTTGAACACTGAGGTTCTGTATCATCTGAGAAATATTTACACAATTTTTTAATTGAAAATGAAAATGGCATATTTTGTTTTTCAGTACGAAACTTTAATATTGAACATCATTTTCTTTCCCATTTTCAGGAAATATATCTGCATTTCAGATTTTCAGACAAAAATCTCTTCAAATTAAAATCACAATTCATCCTTAGTGGTCTCATTATCTTGTTTGAGATCTACCACAGTTGACTCCTCAGATACCTGAAGTAAAATTTATTAATTAATTTTGCTTACATCTAAACATTTCAGTGTATCAGTAACAGTCAAACAAACTTTATGAGTCATCTTATTGTTTTTCTAACTTTAGAATTTATATTATTTTATATAACGCAAGATACCCACATGTTAGAAACATATATAATAACAGTTTACAATTAGGGGTCGATATTCACAATCATTAAATGTCTTTATTAAATTTACCTTTTCTTCATCTTCTACTTCTTCTCTATCTATTTCTTCATCTGGCTCTTCGGGGGGCTGGCCTCCATGCTCCAAGAATCTTGAAAATGTTTCTAAATCTCTATTTCCATTATAATCAACAATCTGTAGAATGGGTTTCAACAACGATCAACAGCTTTTGTATGAATTGCTGCAAATAGGAATTTGTCATGCTGCTGTAGTAGAATGATTTGTATGATTGTCAGTCATAATACATACTTTTCTCTCTGATCCAGCCGGAAAGTACTTGATTGTAGGAAATCCAGAGACATCAAAAGAATCCACCTCATTAGCGGTGGAGTCCATCTTAGCAATTATTATGCTCTCATGGTCTTTATATTTCTCACCCAGTTTTTGCCAGATTGGTTCCAGTTCTTTACAGTGTCCACACCAAGGAGCATCTTTCACAAGATGGGGGAAAATATAAATAAATATATATATATACCTAGTTGCTTTACATTTTGCTAACCTACACAGCATAGTGACGTCTTTATTTGCACCTCTGCCAGCAAAACACGACAGAGCTGAGCTTACAGAATTCAATGAAGACGTTCTTGGTTTCATCAAAGGCCACTCTTTCAAAGTTTTTGCCTACTACTACTTTGACAGGATTTTTATCCCAGTCCTCAGGAATCTCCTGGCTCATCATGTGAGGCTTGAAAAAAAACACAATTATATAAATAAATTATGATATGGAACGTCATACAATTATTCATAATATTATTCTTTCCATTCATTTCCATACAGATGTTGTACATGACATTTGACTGATTCATAAAAATGGGGGGGGGGGGGGGTAGTAATTGGGGGATAGCAGCTGGTTGTCTCCAGCAGATCTTCATGGCTGAAGAACTCGCCAATCAGTTCCATCAGTTACCTTAACTGTTCCATCCAGCACACCCTCACAGAAAGCATGAAGGTGCTCTGCTGTAAGGTCTTTTCCATCCAGTGCATACTTCTTCAATGTGTCTGTGTTAATGAGTCGAAATGTGGGGGTGTCATCCTCTGTCAAGCCAAAGTACTTCAACACATGCGAGAGGTCTGCATTCACATTGATTACAACAAACAGAATCTGAAAAAAAGAGAAAAAGATGTTTCGGTGCCCCCCGCTACAAATGCAAGAATTCCATAAATTACATGAGTTGTCAATAATTGCTCTTTACCTTCCCTTTGAAATCCAGTGCTCCCCCTCGAAATGTGTTCAGGATCTGACCATGTGACTCCTCAGTTGAATTCATGAACAGCAGGATGTGGTTATGTATCTTTGAGCCAAAGATCTTCTCTGCATTCTGAGATATTAGAGTATGTTGAATTGCATATTTTTACTGAGTAAAATGAAAACATCCCCATTAATGTACATACCTCCTCACTAAACTCAATGACAAGTTCCAAACTGTTGTTCATGATGAAAGTAGTCAGCTCATCTTTCTCCAGCCTTTTTGAAATCTCAAACTCTACACGTCCTTCATCAAACTGAAATATAGAGGGATGTTAGCATTGCAAGTCACTAACCAGTAATGTATTAATACTTTGCACATGAGATCTGCTTCTATACCTGTTTAAAAAGTACAATAGCTGTGTTTGTCACACTGTATTTTTTGAAAACCTCAGGAAGTGTCGTTATTCCAAATGTCACATCTGTTATTTCCATTGCAGTTTCATAAAACACCTTGACATCATCGTTACTGAGATGCTGTGGACATAATACAACATAATTAGTAAAGGAGCAAAATTGGCCTTAATTCTAATATATTGGAAGAAGTGCTTCTTAGAAACCAAAAATGGATCCCTGCCTTGTCCATTTTGTCTGCCATTTCCCTGCTTGACCAACGGGTGTCGCTGGTCATTCCCGTTCTGTTCCCTGTGTTCCCCTAGGTTTACCCCTCATAGTGATATAGTCCTCACAGTTTCCCTTGTTCCTGGGGCCACTGCATGGCTGAATGGGTGGCGCATCTGGCTGCGAAAAATGCATCTCAAGCTGACGGCAGTATTAGTTGGACATTTTGAGAATTTTGAGTTTTTGTAAACCACGTTCATGTTCCTTGTGTTTCTGGACTCCTATCATTGCCTTTAGTGTCTTCGTTAACTCCAGCTGTGGCCAGTTTGTATTTACGTCCTGCTTCTCCTGTATACTGTATGTCTCTACTGCATTCTTAGTGTCTGCTGGTGTTGGAATCCCTGGTGCGTATTATGATTGTATCATGACCCTCGCCAGTCCCTTGCTTAGATCTCGTCCTCGGTGTATATTAGTGCCTCCCCATGCCCTGTTCCTCTGTCTGCTATTGTATATGTTTGACTGTCCTTGCCTGTGTTCTCAGTTTCAACCACAAAGAACAGTAGTCTGGACAGAATTTGGGCACAGACAATAAATAGAAGAGGCTATTTCTTGTTTTACTTGGGCAAAGTCAAGTAGAAATAAACCAATACTATGGGAAAAGTATTGGTAAAGTTATGCAATTTTTGTTTGTAGATGAACTTTCATTTTGGCGACATTGTGATGGGAGTCAGAAAAATGTGGATAATTTATCAGTTCAGATTTTTGAATACACCTTATGTAAAGATTCTAACCTTGCAGACATTGTTAAAAGCATTCAACAAAATGCAAAGCACATGTCCAGAGACATACAGAATGAAATTATTGACACACTAGCAAATTTGTTGTTAAACCAAATTATAGCCATTCAAAGAATTAAGAAAACACAGCGCAATTCCTTATTTCGCTCATTTCTCTATTTATGGGTGTGAATTTCTGAATTCAATGATTGTAGGGTTCTGCATGTCCCAGCATGCCCCATAAATAATTGTAAATAGCCACGGCTTCAACTATGTATTTGTTATTGTAAATACTTGCCTTATTTCCCTATTGTCGCGCTTGAAACCTGTACGACCCTCGCATGTCTCTAGTGTGGTGTAAATAACCCACCGTATGTGTAAGAGCATCCAGTGTCTAACCTCCCTGTGTTTCCCTACTGGGTTTCATGCTTGTTGGGTGCCTTTTATAGTCCTATTAAGGACTGCGATTAAAGAGCGTGTTCTTCCCAGCAAGCAAGTATCCTCCTCCTTCACTGCTTCTGCAATGACTTCACACCTGCACTTAATGTCTCCTGTTCCTTTTGAAGGTCACTTGATGTCATCCTATGATTAATGAGAAGTTGACGGTCATCTCTGGCATTAGAATGTCACTTCCACCTTTTACGTAGCTGGTTTTTGGCCGTTCCCAGTGTCTCCTGCTTCACCTTATTCTTGTGTACCGCTGTCTTAGAAACTTTGAACCTGGAAGCAACCTGCTGCTCAGTGTAGCCTTCTGCCAGCAGAACCACAATTAAACCAGGATTCAAAAATGCAGATTTGTTTAAAAATATAGACTTATATAGGTTTTGCATTAAGTGTGATGGAACAAGAGAGAGAACAGGTACAATGTGGAAATTCTGTTTGTTATGATTAGCAGCATTTGAATGGTCTGCTTAACTTGGAGAAATTACATGTAGAATTCCTAACATCACAGGCAACATTCTACAGCATCTTAGTCTCTTTGGGTACAGCCTGGTAAATATTGTTAGCCCGTGCTACAATGGTGCTGTAGTCATGAATGGGTTAAAAGGTGGTGTACTAGCTCTTTTGCAGTTAAGAACTTGACAGAAAAATTCCACACATACACTGTCCCAATCACTTAGCAGTAGTTCATGCTTTTCAGGGAGCCATGTGTTAGAAGTTTTTCAGCTGTCTAGTTCTTTGCATGGAATCCTTACAGGCAGCATTTAAAAGTGTTATGATACCCCAACACTGACAACATTGATGGAGATTTGATGGATTAGTCAGTTTGACATGACAATGGCCATTGTTGAAAAAAAATGAAAATTCTCTCCAGATGTAGTAAAAACCAAAAATGTACTGATGAGTGTCCACATAGATGCACCAGGGCTTTTGATACAAATAAACAGAATAGCGTTTTTGAAGTGGGAAAGTGTCTGGTACATGTTCTTGGCTGTTTGAAACCTGCAAGTCCTATCCTACAGTGTGATGCTGTGGACACATGCAGGGAAATCTAGAACAATCATTTCTGGACCGAGGATTCTGATGTTTCAAATCGTCCGAAAAGGAAGAGGTCAATACAAAATCAGATGGCTCATAGGTTGTTCTAGTCTTCTATGGGGCATACAGATGCTGACAATGGCACCATTGCCCCCAGTTAGTCCCTGACTGAACATTCCTAACAGGACAATTGTGAAAATGGAAAACCCTGAACCTCATCGAGGCCACAGCTTGCCTGTTTTCTAACTCTGAGGAATTTTTGGACAACACACTTTTGATTCTTCTGCAGTTGCTTGCTGGAGCTTCAGTGAAAACCTGATCAATGAGACAGTTATTGCTTAAGCTATATTGCTGAAGACCTTCCCTGGTGATGCTCTGGTCTCCACCACAGTGTAAAAATTCTTACAGGAGCACAAGATAGCATTTCTTGAGTTACATAAATTTAATGCTACTGGACAGGTACTGTAAATGGTGTTTCCATGGCATCATGAGAGAGTTCCTTCTCATCACTGTCCAGAATTTTCCCAGTTTAGTCATTTTAGGTAATTAGAAAGCAATAACTTTAGCCTCGGACATGGATAAATTCGTTGTTGCATTTGTCAAAGGAAACAGGACATTGATGGTATGATACATTTTCCCGACTTTGTACTGGAAATAACAAAGATGTCTATAGTTGTAATATGTGTGAATTACTTTTTTAATGTTTGATTTTGATTCCATGTGAAATTTGGACATTATATATGTCACTACTTTACTTGTGAAACAGACACAAACTAGTTAGCTGGCAGCCAGATGCCCTGTGGTACTGAAAAAATATTGCTTCACGAATATCCAGGGAATGATTCTGTTGAAGAAGCTGAATGAAATCCGTTCAAAGATCTGAGTTTTTGTGTAATTGGTTTGTGTTACCGAACACATGCAATCTTTAACAGGCAAAGTTGTTTTCTTATTTCTAAAATTATTTTAAGGATTATTCTGTTCAAGAAGCTTATTTTAAATACAGTTAAAATGTTCTATAGCTTAACTCTGTATCTGTATAACTGATTTATTTTGTTAATAGACTGATAAAATAAAAATGAATAGTGTAGCATTCATGTCTGGTGTTTTATTACATATTTTTGATAACCTTGTGTCATTTCCTAACCTTTGACTGATTGACTGTTAGGTGTACATAGTGCTTGAGAAAACTAAGACCAACTCAAGATTTCAAATGCTCTAATTGGCCGTACATTCTAGAACGGCCCCTGATCTTCTGTGATTGAATTTCTGCAGTTTATCACATACATAGACAGGCAACAAAAATGTGACAAAAGAATAAATGAAATTTAGTTCTCAATGAATGTGGCAGTCCTAAATTGAGAGGTTTTGTGTTGCGTGATCCCTTTAAAGACGTACACCGGGAATCTTGTTCGGATGTACTTACTGTGAAAAAGCCCATGACGACCACACTGTGTGCATCAATGAGCTCCTGAGCATCCTGTTCTGTCCCTAGAAAGGTAGCCGCAGGGCCGGCTCGCCTCTTCAACCACCGAACGATACCTTTGGCATTCCTTTTCCCTGGAATGATATAAAAATAAGTATTGCATGTCAAGTGTGGAACTGAAAAGTAAAATCATTCTCAATGAACAACTGAATGTGGAGATGCCGTGTAGTAAAAGCAGTACCTATGAAAGCCTATGTTGTGCCCTAGGTCGGCTTCAACGCCGGCACAACCCCCTTCCGAGACAGTGTAATTGACTTGCTATGTCAGCACCCCTCAGAAGGTGGTGCTCTAGGCAGTCGCCTTTGTCGCCTGGGTTGATCGGCACAGTTTAAAGGTGTCTACATTGTTACACTTCATTACTACTAATGTACATTAACAAGAATGTATTATATACTTTACTTTGCAAAGTAATGTGACTGATATATCATTCTACATATGACAATTTTCAGTACAAGACACACATTGGATCCTTGCATGCAGTACTTTAAATGATACATTTATGATTATGATTGTATTTCTCGGTATAGTACTGAGAATGGGAGTTGGCCACCACTATGTAATATAGTTAGTTAATATGTCTAAAACTCTCTGCTTAACAATCATCTAAGCACTAATGAGGAACCCACAATTTGGTTAAAAAGTGTAGAAAATGTCATTGACCAAAAGGGAATACCAGTAAAGTCCGTGGCATTTTCCCGTTTTCCATCTTCGAAGAGTTTCAGTATGGGGAAACTGTCGACTCCAAACTCAGCGGCCAGCTCCTTCTCCTCCGTGGCATCCACCTTGGCCAGTCGAATATCGCTTGTCTCATTCTTCAGGATTCCAGCTGCTTGGGAATATTCTGGTTCCAAAGCACGGCAGTGACTGCACCACGGGGCGTCTTAAGGAAACAGAAAAGTGAAGCTTCAGCAAAAGCAAAATCACCACAGTGCTAAAAGCCAAGCTGTTGGGCACCAAAGCTTGTAATCTAAATGTGGCTACAAATGTGGTAAGAAGTATAACCTAATGTATTAAATAATACACTATGCTATTAGTTCTGGACACAATTCTCTGCTATGCAAAACATGTTTATCAATATTAATTATACGACTGCGTTTATATGAAACTAATAATAATAAATAATAAGAAATATGGCACTTAGGATGCCATTTGATTAGGGAACACAAAACAGCTTGTGAAAAAAGAAGGAATATCTCTGGTGGCATTCCACGACATTAGTTATTTACACCAGCTTTACCGAGATAAGAACTCCCCCCAAGACTTTGCTGCCCCCATAGGGAAATTGTCTACATCTCTCTCAACTTGCTCTTTGCTGTTCATGAAGGGTAGCCACCCCAGGAGCAGGGGGCTAAGGGCCTTGTTCAAGGACACACAGACACACTGAAGTTGGGTTTGAACCAGCAACCTCACAATTGCAAGCACACAGGTTTAGCCCACTGAGCCACACACTGCCTTTGCATCTCTGAACTTTGAGTCTGCCGCAGTGACATTGCTTTTTCAAATACAGCTGGCGTTGCTCATGAGAACATTTGCATCTGTTCTCCTTTTGAAGGTCGCTTACATCGTATACCAGATAAAATGGTCTGATTCCACCTGCTTTTAAGTGTGCATTTTAAAATGTATTTTTTAATATCATTAATAATATTATGTATAAGCAAATAAAATTATATTAAGTTCAGTTTGGATATTGTAGTGCATATTGTAATAAAAGATCATATTAACTCTACATGTTTCATACTGCTATATAATAAGTCAACAAATACAAAACCTTTTACAGACAAAGATATACAAATTTGCTCGGTTAAATCTTTGAAATATCATGACTCTATACTTACAGAATTCAACAAGGAGATATTTGTTTTCACTGAGTGCTCTTGCAAAATTATTTACATGAAGGACCAAGACATCCTTTTCCTCCAGAATGTCATTCGTCTTTTCTTTGTTCTCTTCCTCTGTGTCTTTTGGTGAGTGTGCCTCGTCAGCGTTGGTGCTGGCTGCTGAGCTCAAAGCCAGGCAGAGGAGAAGCCACTGCGACTTCATGGTGCCAGATGCAAAGCCAAGTGACACACTGCTGAGGCGGTGGATCCTAAACAGGCCTTGTTTGTGACGAGTCGCTCAGCTCTCTGCGTGTTCACTTTCTACTGGTTTTTAAAGGCTTTATCTTTATTGATTTTCTATATTATGTCCAGTTCTCTTATATAATTACTAAGGAACTTGTGTCTCACTCTGCAAAAATGTATTACTACATGCATGTATCCTTTGATATTTTAATATAGTTTTAATACATTTATTTTAAATGTATTTAAATAAAGTATACTTTGTGTCCCTGTGCTGGATCTAACATGGGAAGGTTGATAGACCTTTTTTTTGTTTGTTTTAGAGCAATAATATAGTTACAAAATAAATGTTTGTGACTTTGGTTATCGTATTTTTCTTTATTTTTTCATCTGTAGTAGGTTTATGTTATAAGTCATTGTTACTACTCAAATAGCATGTTACACTTCTTGTAATATAAAGATATTCAGTATGGTGTACTGAGTAATAGTCTTATTATTATTATTATTATTATTATTATTATTAT
>JAODUD010000095.1:25565678-25578517 GCA_026784285.1 Stomatorhinus walkeri
TTGTAATATAAAGATATTCAGTATGGTGTACTGAGTAATAGTCTTATTATTATTATTATTATTATTATTATTATTATCATTATTATTATCATTTTTATTACTATTAGTTATTGCTTAGAAAACAAATTATTTCCACTGGTGAGTTTTAGAAAAAAAATCTTCTCAAATTAATGCAAATTGAAAGTAGGTTTTTTTATAGTTGAGGCAGAAGAACTAAAATTAAATTCTGTTTACGTGACTTATGTTACGTGATATTGTACCAGCAACAATTATCTCTTTGTAGGTAAAACATGAGTCAAAACTAGTACATATATTTGTACCTTGCCGTCCATAATCCCAGTTATAAACAAAAAGCTTATTTCTCGCGAGTTTTGCTATTTTGTAACTTGATGATAAAGAAATGCAAGTTGCACTAAGCAGTGTAGAATTTTATTGTTCAGAACCATGTCAAATGAAAATAACACAATGGAGGTTTAGTAAGGGCTCCTCACTACAAATAGATGATAGGAGAAAAGAAAAGAGGTTACAAATTAGATTGAAGAAGGACGGTAACCTGTCTCGCTTTTGAAATGTAGAAATCGTCAAAAGAGACCAGTCATCCCAGAATGGCAAATTACATATTCCAGTAGACACGTGCTTATTAAAACAATATTGCGAGTAGCTTCACAGTAAAAACTTTCCTATATCCAACAGGTGGGAGTAGAGAGTCGTAATCATTTTAGTTTAAACATTTTATGGTTTTTACACAATATTCGGATTTTCTTGGACGTTTTTGCTGTTTGTTCTTTTATATGCTTTATATGCGCTACAGCTTATAGCTTGTATGCCATTGTTATTTATTACACTAAGTTTCATTTTAGATTAATTACTGTACGTTGATTATATACACTATATATGGACAAAAGTATTGGGACGCCTCTCTTAATCATTGAATTTGGACCCATTACCATGGGTGTATAAAATCAAGCACCTAGCCATGCAGTCTGGTTTACAAATATTAGTGAAAGAATGGGTCATTCAGAAGAGCTCAGTGAGAACAAGCACTGCATGCCACCTTTACAAGCTGGATATTCCATAATTATCTGTAAGTGGTATAATTGCAAAGTAAAAGCATTTAGGAACAACATAAACTCCACAACACAGAGGAGTAACAGAGCGAGTTCCCTGAGTGCCGAGGCACATAGTGCATAAAAGTCATCAACGCTCTGTTGACTCAGTAACTGCGTATTTTCAAACTTCCTCTGGCATTAACCCTCAGCACAAAAACTGTGTGCTGGGAGCTTCATGGAATGAGCTTCCATGGCTGAGCAGCTGCATGCAAGCCTCACATCACCAAGCAAAATGCCAAGTTTGGATGGAGTGGTGTAAAGCAGACCGCCACTGGACTCTGGAGCCGTGGAGACGTGTTATGTGGAGTGATGAATCACGTTTCTCAGTCTGGCTGTCTAATGGATGAGTCTGGGATTGGCAGACACCAGGAGAACGTTACCTGTCGGACTAGAAATTGCGCCAACTGTAAAGAGGGATAATGGTATGGGGCTGTTTTCCATGAGTTGAGCTGCCCTTAGTTTCAGTGAAGGTTTCAGCCTACCCAGACAATTTGGACAATTATATGCTTCCAACTTTGGGGAAGACCCTTTTCTGTTCCAGCATGTGCCAATAGTGCATGAGACACGGTTGATCTCAACTCCATCAAACACCCTTGGGGTGTAAACTAGAACGGAGATTGCAAACTATGCCTTCACATCCAACATCAGTGCCTGGCCTCACAAATGTTCTTCAGGATAAACGGGCAAAAATTCCCATGATCACTCCAAAATCTTGTGGAAAACCATTCCAGATGAGTGACAGCTGTTAGGATGAACTCCATATTGATGTCCCAATATTTTTGTCCATATAGTGCAGTTAGATGTCCTGTCCTTTAAAACAAAGCTTTGTAAATAGTAACAGTGGATCTTTCATCCCTAGTTTAAACAACACAGAAAAATGTGTTCGTACAAACAGCAGGTCATTGATACAATTGACAAAACACAGGCTGCTATTTGTAGAAATTGCTGAGCTGCCCAGTATCTGTGGTGTTTAACATGGAAAGGGGTGTTAACACTCCAGTATATCCTGTATATGACAAATTAGAAGCTCTTTTGAGAGGTATAGTGTCCACTCACTGGACCTGGAGTAACATGATACACACCCCCTTAATGTTAGGGCTGAAACTAACAACATGTGTTTTTTTGTTTTATTTCACTTACTCTGTAACAGAGGAACGGTTTTCATTAAATAGTATCTCATGTTCATCATGTTCTTCATAAGCGTTCCAATACCTCAATGCTTTTTGTCCTACTTGATGAACTTTTATGAAAACAAAAGTAACTCAGATTCATTAGCACCTATATTTTATAAAGGAAAATATTTTATGTTATGTACCCAATATGTAATATTAATGTGCCATGTTGAGATAAAAACTGACAGCATAACTGTGCTCAAGACATTCATGAAAAAGTAGTCAGAATTTCCATTTCCATTAACATGCTATGGGGATGCATCCTGTGTGTACATTATCAATATCTGTGTTTGCCTTATTCTGTCAGGTCCAACGTAAATAGCCGGTTATAAAATCAAGTGATGTCAGAGGACCTCTCTCTCCCTTCCTCAAAATGGGAGGATACGCACAATTTCAGGCTTTTAAATGGGAAGCACTGGCATAATGCCCCCATCCTGCCTCGATGCTCAGTCAACAGACTTGTGTTTGTTCAGCTAATCATGAATTATCATCCTCTTTCCTCCGTAGCCTTCCGTCTCCTCAGTGGACGTTGGCTTGGTTGTTTACCTGTTCCTTGTGGGATCTCTCCATCTTCTCAGTTGAAAGTTTATTTCATTGTCTCTATAAATAAACACATTTTCTTCCTGTTTCTGTTCAGGAGGTTTCCCCTACCTTGTGTCCCACCCGTTGATGAGTGATTATGAAAGGACAGTTAAGGATGGATGGACTGAATGCATTTCATCTTCTGTTGCTATGGTTTTCTTGCAGAACTTCAAAGAGAAGTGCTTTTAATTAACAACGACTGAAAATAATTTTTGCTTTATTTTAGAAAGTAACAGCAAAAAACCCATACATAAATAAGAAGGCATTTTTTTCTACACATTTTCATAACACAGTCATTAATCTGAAATGTAAAATCAAAAGAATACAGACCATATGTGTTGTGTTATATTTGGTTAAAGCTGTTTTTCTGCAGCAGCATACATGGAGAATATGGTGGCTTTATAGTTTGTAGTATAAAAATTCAATTTTTAAAAAATTTGTTAAAAATTAATTCATGAGTCAGAATAAATCAATAATTGTAATTTTTCTGTAACACAGATATATTTTCATCATCTTTATGTTCCATTCTTGCATTTGACATGTGTCAACATTTAAGTGGATTTCCTTGAAGTTGAAGAAGGTGGGAGTCAAGCTGTACTAACCCCCGATTCTCTTCTGTCTCTGCCATGCTGAGCACTTATCCTGCCTCACAGCTCCTGGCTGCACTCTGTGGTCCAGTTGGCCAAGAGATCACTGAAGTCTGGTGTGCAGGAGCTACTAAGCATACAAGGGGGATTGGGATTGGGTTCTCTCCAGAAACTGGGAGGTAAGTGACGCTTGCACATGGGTAAAATCTGCCCCGTGCTGTTATCAGCTCTTTGCTCCCAGCCCTGGTCACACGGCTGTCCAGGATCCACGTACCTCCGAAGGCCGTAGTCAAAAAGCTCAGCCAGCGGCCCCAGATGCTGAAGGTTCTCCTGGCTGCACAACGCTTCCAGGACTTGTCCTTTACTCTCTACAGGCAGGGACGTGCTGCGGGACCCAATATTATCTTCGTGCTGTACCTCACGGCCGGCAGAAACCCCCAGGCCACTCTGAGCTATCTTAACAAGGTCTGCATAGTAACGCTCACGGCCACATTTTCCAAGGAATACTCGCTCCTCATAAATGTCACAGGAGTCTGGATCATCTCCTTGATTCTTCCGTCCAAAGTAGCGCTGGATGTCACAGTTAATGAGTTCGGCAAAGTGAAGCAGACGATAGGTGGCTTCGGTGGGGCTGGGGGCAGAACCGAGGTCCTGCCACTCTGCCTCACTCCCTTTTGTCTGGCAAAATAATTCCCCACCCTCTTCCAGATCCTCAACTTCTACTTCTTGCCCATCCGTGTCATCTTCCTCTTCATCCTCAGTAAAATTTTCCTGAAAATTTATGGGGTAGTAGAAGGGATGTTGGAAGACTGTAGCCTGCTGGAAGTCAGTCAGGTTCCTTATAACCCCTGCAGCCATTTTAAATCCCACTTATCCTGTAAAAAAAAAAGCAAATGTATATGGGTGAAAATCAATCCCATAAAATGAATAGTATGGATTAGTATCATATTTCTGAATATGGCAATAAGTAAAGACACCTTTCTGGAGATGAAAGATTAAATGTTATGGTTATATACAGTTTTAGAGGATCTACTTTTTATGGGAAAATCATGATCTGCAACACCTAGCATCTAGCACCTAATGGTTAATATACAAAATATTTATCACTGAAATATTTATTTATGCAAAAACTTTTAAAAGTGACTGAAAATGCTGTATAAATCTGACTTGGGCAGGAAAAAATATCTCAAATTATGGCATATAACACTAATTTTAAATTTTAAAACTTTTTTACTTTTTATATAGTTGAATTAAGAGAGAGGTAATACGTGTAAATCAATGATATGTTTGCCGTAGCGCTTCTAATCTCTAATCTGTTATAGGTGGCTCACTATAATGGGATGTTCTGCCTGCTATAATTTTAATATAATAAAGAATAATATATTTACACATCCGTGCTAAATTCTTATGCAACGTATCTGATTTTTTTCAGAATGCCTGTTGTCTGTTAATACAATATACACACCACAGTTTAAGTATTGCCTTTCAATAGTTAAAATATGTTGAAGTTCATAACATTGGGTATTAATTACACATGCAAAGACTTTTTCATATAATCATATTAGAATATAATATGGTCATATATGATTTGTAGAATATATATCTTATTACTTACTATTAAATGAGCGTTCCTTCTTTCTTACAAAAGTGAATTAAAACAGGGCTCTTACCACCTATAGTTCCAGCTTCCTCTTCCAAGCTGTGTGCCTTCTTTCCAGGTCCTGCATTTATAGTAAAACATGGGGCTGCCTCTCTTTCAAATATTTAAAGGCAGTATTGTCACAGTACACTAGGCAAATAGAGCATTGGTTTGTTTTAGCACCCAGCAACCAGGGAGTAGTGAAGAAACAGAATAAGGGGTGGAAGAACCGCCAGCACCTTAATGGCCTCCTTGCCGGGGAATTGTTGAGTGTTGTTTCACTACAGCCCTGTATTAAAACCGGAGCCACAGATGCCCATGAGACTTGTGATGAAGGGTACGTTATCACTGCTCCACAGATCTGTGTGTCTAGTGAAGGATGGGCTAAATAGGCATGAAATTGAATTACACGCTATTTTGACTTTTGGAGTAGGCTCCCTTTTAAAAGAACATAAGGCTTATCTTTGAGTTTCTGCGCGGAGAGTGTCTGTGAACAGTGCTGAATTCTATAACCTTTAATACGACGTTTCCAAAAGTTGCCAAAATAAAATCCTGAAAAAGACTCTCCGCAGAGCAAAGTGGTCAGATGCACTTTTCGGTCTTATAAAAACCAAGCAACAAAAGTGAAATTGCTAGTACATTATGCAGAAAATGTATTTATTTCATATGTGCTATGTGGTGACAGGAGATATTCAGAAAGGGTATCATATAAAGGGTAATTTTATGCGTGTCATTTAATATATTTTTGTAAGGTAGAATGAACTTTATATAATTAAGCAGAATAGTGTATGTGGTTCCATAAGCCTGAAGAGCAATCAGTAACCTTAAAGCCACTGATGATAGCAAGTATCCTGTGTAATTTAAATGACCATCATTAGCAAAAACTGAAATGTAAGGATATGTCCAATTACAATGGGGTGATTATTAGCCAATGCTGGAGTAACAGGGTGTCTAATGACCCCATGCAGCGGACACAGCATATGCCCTGACATATGTTCTGCTGGATTGGTTCTTCTGCATTAATTATAATAAAAGCGGCGCAGTGTCCGTCAGCGTGCCTTATCAGCGCATCCTCGTTTGGCTTGGGCCGCCCAGCTCCGCTGTACCCCCCCACCTCCACGTGCAGGCGTCGCCTCTGCTGAATATCGCTCAAACCTGGGGCAAACACTCCAATATTGATTTGGCCACATGAAAATCAATATCTGCAATATGTCAGCCCTTGAGTGCTGAGACAATAAATTACATGCACCATTAGCCACACAAGCACACGCGCACACAAGAAACTGTGTAGGTAAACTGATCTCCCGCTTTTCACTTGTAAACAGACATGTAAACTGTACCCATTTAACATGGCTTATATGCATTACCAAAAGGCAGCAGGGCAACATTCAACATTGTAGGTCAGTCAGAAAAAGAAACAGTGAAAGAACTTGTCATACATTATGAAAACACCTGTACTACAGACTGCAAATGTGCAAAACTTGTCAAATGTCATTTTAAATACTATTTCAAAAAGCAAGTATCTGTATTTTGTGAGAATTTTGACAGCTCTCTCTCTTTCTATATATATATATATATATATATATATATAATGTAATATAATACATATATATATATAATGTAATATAATATATATATATATAAATACATTTTTTTATATTTCAGATGACAACATACTGTAGCATTGTTTCCTCATCACAATAACCATTATGCCCATAATAATTAACTGCGTTGATATGGACACAGATAACAGATAATGTCGTGATTATGGTTCCATTCTTAGATATTGTAGCAAGTTATAGGTTTCTCTATGCAATTACATGTGCACATTACTATAACTATATATCATTTTTTAATTCCTGGCAGGTAACTTCATAAATTAGTTATTACTTACCAAATAATTATTATTAATTATTATTACACATGATACCTATTTCTATTAGTGAGATTCTTTTGAATTATGCATTTTAACACTTTGCATGCACGTTTTATTAAATACATATGGCTTCATATACTTCAGATTTCTGTTGCAGTGATATTGTCAATACATTTATCAACATGTACAGAGTACATATCAACTGATACCTATATGAGGATTAGCTGTAAAAAAAATCTATTTTACTGATATAGATTAATTGAGTACACTTCACTTTTTATATACAAAGTATAAGTATAAGTATCATTATATAATGGAACTTGTAGATTACAATAATTTCAATACAGGTACTCAGCCCCATTTACTTTAAAAGGGGACAGACAAACTAACAGAAAAACCTAATAATACATTAATATTAAGGAATTGCTAAGTAGTGGGGTTACCCTTTACCTTGAAAACAGCTGCAGTCCTTTTTGGAATTGGAAGTCCAGAAGTGTGTGCATTGGGAAATTGGACCATTCCTCAGAAGAAAGGCCTCTATTTTTAAGGTGTTTATGTAACCATTTTTGAATTTGTTTAGGTGTGTGTTAGTGCTGTAATTCTTGAGACCAGTCTCGAGACCAATTTTTTGTGGTCTTGTTCTTGTCTTGGTCTCGACTCTATTTGGTCTCGGTTTTGTCTTGGTCTCGGACATAGCGGTCTCGATGGGATGGGGAAAAAAAGAGAAAACAGCACATCCTCACAGAACAGTATCATTATTTATTACGCGCCTCAATTCACATGGAACCCTTCAGATGCTTCTATTTTAAAAACGTTACATTGTATACATTTTATCAATGGACACTGCCAATGCTTCACAGTCCACACACTTCATACACATCGCATCATAGCGAAGTCAGCAAAGAAATGTCCAAAAATGTCTGCGAAGTCTATAGCATAGTTATAATTCAAATAAATTAAGTATTTTACATTTATTTGAAAGTATGGACTTGGAGGTGCAAGTCAATCTGGAGACTCGCTCATTCTCTTCAATTCAAAGCAAAGGATCATTACATAGCTGTATTCATAGCTTACCCAAGGCCTCTGTCCCTGGTATAAGAGACTTAATATGAACATCTTTCTGGTACATCCCATCTCTTTCCCTTGACAAGGTCTGATAAAATGGTTATAGGAGAGGATTGCTGAGAATATTATTTTTCATCAGGCCTTGTAACTATGACAAATCTCTGGGAGATTTTAAATGAGAGACATATGGATAAAGATAACATGAATTTGATTTAACGAGTAATGACACTTTACAGAAATGCCTTTTTTCTCTACAGTTGATCTGAGTAATATGATGTTGATTCTAGCCCTAGTCTGTTTTTGGTCTTGGTCTCAACCAGTCTTGGTCTTGGACTTGGTCTTGGTACCCTCAAGTCTCGGCAGTGTCTTGGTCTTGATACCCTCTGGTCTCGTCAATGTCTTGGCCTCGGTTTAGGCAGTCTTGACTACAACACTAGTGTGTGTATTACTAAATTTTCATCCTGGTATATGGGAACACATGATATTTTGGGTCTCATTAAAGCATATCATATTGGACCCCAAAATGAGATAAATCCAATTACGATCCAAAACTTTTAGGGCCTGGGACTGTTAATGAGCTCCACTACACGGTAGGCAGCATCTTTTCGGAATGGTGTATTTACACAGCTTCATTTGTAGGCTTTGGATAGGGAACTGGGATTTGTTGGGTGTTTTAATATTAGTCTGTATACTGCACAATTGGTGTGACATCATGAGGTCACATGGTTAGGGAACACAATAGATTAATGTACATGTATATATTTTTTTAATTCTGAAAACATTGTACAAGAGGAATAGTTCAAAAACAAGCCTTGTGGAACATAAAGCACAGTAGTCTGTCTGCTACACAGTCGATTTGACATCACCAGGTCCCAAAGATAGGAAGCATAATAGATGAATGTACTGTATCTGTATATGTCATTTTTAATTCTGGAAAAAATGTACAAGATGAATAAAGCTGCACCGCGGTTCTAGGTTTAAACCCAAAAGCACTTAGGTAGGTATACCTCCCTAGTATTCTCGCTTGATGATGTATGTTTGTTAATGCGAATCTATACTGAAATATTACAGAAAGCAGATTCGAGATTAAACCTGAACACCAGCATCGTGGTTAAGTTAGCTTTGAATGAATTTTTCCAGCTGTAATATTTGTCAGCGTTTTTAATGTATTTCAGTGTTTGTGTGCGACCTTCATGTTCAATATCCCTGTCTTGCTTTTAGTCAGTGGTGGTGAATGGACATGGTGCAATCATTAATAAAAAAAAATGCAAATAAAAACACATAATATAATAGTTTAATGCTTAAAGTACACTTAACATGACAGGTCTGTATCACCTAGGTTCATATTTATTAGTCCATAAATAAAATCCATCTTTTATTAATAGTAAAGGATATGTATTGCGAGATCTCCCCAGTTGGTTGACACATACTCCTTATTGGCATTCCGTCTAATTGTCACTCGCTGACAGAGGAAGCAGAAGCCAGGAGACGTGAAAACGTGGAAAACACCGGGTTTAATGGGAGCGAACACGAAGGAACAGGCAACAACGCGAATCGACATTAACATTACCGGATTAGGGAAACAAACGGAAACGCGGACTAAATACAATGGACTAATGACAACAATCAGGAACAGCTGGTAAACACGGGGAATCCACACGGGGTTAATGAGGGGGCGTGGCACACGGAAGGCTCGGGTGATCGGCGCAGGACACTAGTAACCAATGCTCCCTTTTGTAGCTGCATTAGTAATTAGAATTCAATTACTACAGTGTTAAAATCCTTCTTCTTGCTGTGTTTCTGTTAATTTGATTCACACTGTGTGCACGTTTTAGTTGCACAAGGTCTATAAATAAACAAGTTGATATATAATGTGTCAGCCAGATTCATGGACTTTCCAGAAGCCATACGCCAACATTTTATGTGCATAACAGATTACAATACACTCTTCTCGTGTGTAATAACAATGAATGTTTATACTCATATCATTTACACTATTGTACTTTTTAACACTTACCCGTAGCTTTAATTGCACTATTTAGGGTCTTTTATATGTTTTTATTTGAGTGAATGTCTGTTTTTAGATTATGGCGCTGTTTCACGGCACCTATGGCGTAATAAATTTGTGGTGGACAGACTTATTCAGTTGCTCGTTCCCGGACCCACGCGTGCCAAGGTTGTAGCTGGTTGGCGCGCTGGGGGCGTGGTGTGACTGACGGGCGCGCGGCCGATTGGTCGGTGTTGTGCGCCGGCCCTCGGCGCGCCGCCGTGCGCAGAGTCCGCGGCTTGCAGCGCAGTGCGCGCTTCTGGACTGACGCGCTAGGGACGGGGAAACCGCCATAACAAACGGGAGCCGTAGGTCGGCGAGAATAACGAAATGTGAAACGGGGACTAAAAGGCCGCGTTCGGAAGGTTGCCAGCGGCCGTCCGAGGAGGAAAATGGACACGATCGTTGCACTGTGTGTCGTCTTACCCATGTTAATATGCCACTGTTGTGGAGACGGTAAGTTAAAGGTGGAATCAGATAGCCACCCATCCGACCGGCCAGCCAGGCGAATAGCTAAGGAGTTATGTCAACCTGGTTAACGCCTTAATCCTTACTGAAAACACGCTTTAGACAGTTTGTTATAAGAAAACTGCCTGGTAATCCGTATTAAAACCCATCCCGCCGCTTGCCGGCCAGTAGTCGGACTGAAACGACGCTGTTCGCTACCTGTGTTTAATGGCAGGCTGAGATTTCCTTTGTAGTTTTGCAGTCAGTAGCTCCTTTATCGCTTACCAGCTATTTTATTTATTTTCAATCATATTTGATGACAGGTTGATATGGGTTAGCTAGTTAAGAGTTTTCAGTCCAGTTATAATAAGTGAATGTTTAACCAGCACAAGACGCAGGTGTATATAAAGAAGTCGTTTTAAAGTAACATCGTGGGTTATAGTAATTACGTATCCAGAATAAAGCCTCTGGTATACCTGTTCAGGTACCACGCCTGAAATCGCTCTGGCGGCCCTGTAAGGTCCAGTTCTATTTTTCTGATCCAGGTCTGACCTACGTCTCCGGGTTTTACTCTAAAACGCCCCAGAAGCTCTCAAAGTACAGCTGGTACGGCAGCGTCAGGCTTTACCACTTCATGGTTCCCGAAGACACCGTGATCGTCCGCTGGCTCTTAACTGTGAGCAAGGCAGCGGGTTATAATTGTGGAAACCATAACATTTCAATGTGAGTGCCTAAACTGATGATGATTTATACTTATCCGAGTCATAACGCACAGAATTGCCTGTGGACATGTCTTAATATTCCAATGTTCTCCCTCCTATAGACACTTCAGGTCAGGGGCCCCTCCTGTAATAAATCCAATAGATACTGAATTCCCCAATGAAACGGTCCATTGGCCTGCACACAACCTCACCCTGTCCATACAAAGTGGGCAGAACACCACTATCTTCAACGTGACTAATCCAGTGCCTGGGGACTGGTTTGTGGCTGCACATCTTCCAGAAGATGATGGCAAAATAGAGCATAAGGTAGCTCGTCAGATGCCCGCGACATGTGGCACATTTTCGGTGCAAACCTGGACACTGGTGGCTGAATGTCATTTTAATTCCTGCAGGGTTTCTCATCCACATGCTCCTACTACTTTCAGCCTCAGATGTTTGTGAGGAGGGTGGTCGACATGCCCGTCCTTGACTCCAGTATACGTCTTCGTCAGAAAGTGTCTTCCCCCGAAAGACCCGCTGCTCTTAAGTAGGGATCTTAGAAGAAGAAACATTTTATTCTTTTTATTTATTTGTATATATCAGTAATCTTGAGAGTTGGGTGTGTGCATATGAAACAGCTGTATTAGTGATACTCTTTATTATTTTTCCCTAGGATTTATGTGCCAGGTTATACATCAGATCTTTCCCTGTACATATCCGATTGCACTACAGATGGCATCCAGGATACCAACTGCCCGTTAATGCTCACTCTGGGATCCACTTCTTTGCAACGCCCCTCGGTGAGATTAGTGAACTGCACTGGCAAGGTGTCCTGCTCCACCACCCTTTCAACACCTCCCTGGGACACGTGGATCCGCGTCTCCATAGAGAGTATTTACATCAATCTGACCTCAACCTTCTCTATCTCAGCCAATCTCACAGGTTAGTATGAACTGTATTTTGTCCCCAAAAGTATCTAAGGTCCCCGGAAACTGCTCCAGGGTTGCTAGAAGAATGGCTGAGCTTGCGCTTTGGCCCCATGCTTCGTTCTTATCTGTGTATGCCGAGGCAGAAAAAATTAATAGATGACGGCACAATTTTTTGTTTCACTCATTTCTCAATTTATGGGTGTGTGTCTGTGAAGACTACATTTTTTTTTTACCGATTGCAGCCTGGTTTTTCTATGTTCCTTATTAATGAAGGGCTTCCTTCTTGCTGTGTTGGGTCTTCAGTCTTGCTTCTAGGAGCCTGATACCAACTGTCCTAGCAGTGCACTTCACACCTGCACTTAATGTTTCTTTGAAGGTCACTTGATGTCATCCTCCAATTAATGAGAAACTCACATAAGTTAATTTCCATTTTTGGCATTAGAAAGTCACTAATGCCCTTTACCTGGCTGGTTTCTGGTCATTCCCAGTGTCTTCTGCTTCACCTTATTCTTCTCTACTGCTGTATTTGAAACTTTGAGCCTGGAAGCACCGTGCAGCGCAGTGTAGCCTTCTGCCAGCAGAACCAGGATTAACCAGGATTTAAAATGAAAAAGAGGAAACCAAGGCCGAAAACCGAAACACCGAAAGAAATTATGCCAATAATTAGTACCATTGCATTTATGGC
>JAODUD010000095.1:25612173-25624225 GCA_026784285.1 Stomatorhinus walkeri
TGATGGAACGGAACTGTCACTTAAGTAAGACAGACTTATCGAAATAAGCCAGACTTTCCCTTAATCCTGCTTCGTGGGATACCCCCCTGAGATTCTTATTGGAGCCTTGAAGAACAACCACAACAACAACCAAAGCCAAAACAACAACAACTACAACAACAACCATATCAACCACAACAACAACCAAAGCCAAAACCACAACAACAACAACAACAACAATATTAACCACAACAACAACCAAAGCCAAAACCACAACAACAACAACATCGACCACAACAACAACCAAAGCCAAAACCACAACAACAACAACAATAATAATAATAATAATAATAATGAAGAGTAAAGTAGACAGATGCATTTTCCCTTTGCTGTCACTGATATATTCCCCCGCAGGAGTGAGAGCACCAATTGTCTGCCAGTTCCCCTTCATGGTCCGTGTCCTCCATCCAAAACAAGTAACTCTGTTACATAAACCATCTGGCTCTCAAGGCTCCTTAATTATCAAACCTCAACCTGTGACTCAAGGGGACAATAAATAAACTTTTAAAACCCCAACAGGCAGTGGTATTGCAAATTTTAGGTATCTCAGTTATTTTGGTACATATTCAGGTGTACATTACTTTAAAATCCATGACAGGAGTAATACGATTATGATAATTTGTATACCATATCATCCCAGAATAAATGATAAATAAAACTTCATCGGCTGTATAATACATGTGAAAATCATCTTTAAAAACACACAGAGCCAGAAAATATGACGGCCTCTAACATAAAATGCATGAGCTATTCACTTATTTGTATGTTTGCGCCATGACAGGTCCCTCTGGTAACATGTAAAAAAATGAAATTGCTTCTTTAATTTCTCAGGACATGAGGTAACTGCTGAGTTTCCCGTGAGGGTGCGGACGCTGTGTTGCTGAGGGTTGAGACTTCTGCCTTCTGAATCACTGGGGCTGCGTAGCTTGTCAGCAGCAGGCTGCATCTCCTTTGTCAGGACATATTGATCTGTTTTTAATTGCATGGGGAGTAAACTTCGAGCTATGCTATTAGTTCAGCTAGGACTCCACTGTCTCCCAGGAGAATAACTCACCGCACAAATGGTTAAAATATGATCTGACCCAATATTAGTCCTGTCAGTTTATAAGCTTTTGTTTGGCCAATACATGAAAATGAAAATCCTGAGATTTGGTCTTATGTGTATTGTAATTGTATTATTGCTTTAACCTGCCAATGGAAATCAGTAAAGCAGTTTTATGGCTCAACATTCTGCACACTAACTGGCTCGCAGATAGGGCACAGCTGTCTTTTCACAAAGGAATATCAAAACGACAGATTAAGTGATTAAGTATGAGATCACCCAAAAAGTATTCTCTGTAATAGATTCAGCTATGAAAAAGACCTTATATTTCTTTACTTTTGTTTTGCAAATCAGATGCAGAAAATACATAAAGCAGCTAAATTATTGGCTGAGAATGTGTCAAAATAATTCATGTAGCTTTTACCACTCAGCAGAAGCCAGACAATGTGTGCAAACATTTTGTACTTCAGCTGTCTAAGCCCCAGATTCATCCTAAGAACAGTCTCCTCTGACTGCTTAATTACCTTCAGTCATGTTTAGAAAATGCAGTTATATAATGCCTTTAGGTTTCACCATCTGTTTTAACCCCCAGTCCCTTAGAGAACAATTATGCTTACTACTTCATTAAGGCTGTCTCAGATTCTATAGAGAAAGTAACTCATCATATACACTAATCCTGGATATAGAAGGTTGAAGAGTGATTTTTTTCCCCCAATTAATCTTTAATTTTATTAGTTGTTATAACTTTAGTGTTGTGATGATTACTTTTACAATGAAAACACATCCTTGCACAACACAGCACATTTAGGATTATAAAACTTTTGTTATCAGTCAAACACTTCCAACACCATCTATCCATCCATCTACCCTGCAGCATAGAGTACAAGGGGAGATACACCCTAGTTGGGATATCAGTCAATTGCACAGAAACAAATACATATTAACTTGCAATCACATACAATGGGCAATTTAATTGGGTCATGTACAGGTATTTGTTTGCCTATAGGCTGTGGGAGGAAACCCCACAACACAGGGAGAACACACAAAATCCAGGGCCAGGAATCCAATCCCAAACTCCGGGCAATTTAGGTGACAGTGCTACTCGGATACCATCCATCAATTTTCTATAAGCTTATCCTATTTAGGGTCATGGGGGTTCCAGAGCTTATACTGGATGCAGGAAAGGCAGGGAACAAGCCAGGATGGGGTGCCAATCCATCACACACTGTTCACATATGCATACCTATGGGCAACTTGGTAATGCCAAGTAACCTCAGCATGAATTTGGACTGTAAGTATGAGCCAGAGAACCTGGAGGAAACCCCATGAGGACACAGGAAAATATGCATTCTCCACACACAGAACCATCCATGGAGACTTGAACCCTGGTCCTAGAGGTGGGAGATAACAGTGCTAACCACTGCGCCCCCACACTGCCCTGAAAGATCATGAAATCTCTCATCTGCTAGCTTTACTGCACAGTTTTGCTGAATTTAGAGTCACAGGAAGCAATTCGTAAGGCTGAGGTTAGCACAGGAGCTAAGGCTAGGGTTAGGGCTTGGGTCATAGTTAGGGTTAAGGCTGCAGTTGTTGTTGGGTTGGCATGGTTATGCATTAGGGTTAAAGCTATCGTTCAGATTGGCATTAGGGCTTGTCCAACCCCAATGTCAATCCAAACACTATTTCTAAACTTGACCTTTTGTTTAAACCTAAACCTAACTCTGAGTCAATTATAGTCTTAACCCTAATCCTACCACTAACCCTATAAGAATCCTCGCAGGCACCCTAACCCTGTCCGTAAGGTATTGGTGCTCTTTGGCAGGGTCAGGACATGACAGTGCCATGGATTATGCGCTGAGCTTCAATGCAATAGGATGAATGCGATACAATGTGTCAGGTGATGTCTACCTTGGGGAAGCATGCCATCCATACATCATAGATGAACGATTCTGTCATCAAAGAAGTCATCATGTTTAAAGAGAATGAATGGATCCCCAATGTGAAAGATGAAAGGGAGATGAAACGGGAGGAAAGAAAGCTTATTTAAGAATGTAACAACCTGATGAGGGAAGTTGGGCCCTATGCAAACAGGCAGATCACTGAAAACTGAAAACAGTTTGTTCTCTTTGGCAAGCTAAGGGCTTTCATGTTGGAGAGCTTCCATAATGTATGGGTCAGGTAGGGGCCGAAACAGTCATTCATCAGGCTTGTTAAAGCTGTTTATTAGCCTTTTGTGTGGCATGACATCAAAGCTGTAAAAAGGTGACTGTTGCAAATGCTCTAGACCTTCCAAGAGGAATAATGAATGGAAAGTACATCTTCCACACGTTACGCATGCTTATAAACTATACTGTACATGAAACAACATAATATTCGCCTTTAACCCTGTTTTTCCAAAATAAACACATTAATCTGAATCCTACTCTCTTTGTATCTACTGTTACCCAGATTTACACCGTCCTGCTTTGAGATACTGTGTAATTTTTTAAATACACTTTTGTGAGTACTCATTTTACAGGCTAACCTTCTCCTATCATTCTGTTAATTTGGGAGTTTATGGTACTGGAGATGAGAGTGTATAACATGTTCCATTTAAATTCACATCCTGTTATCTCATATTAACAAAAAGCTATTTAATCTAACACAGACTTAAATGTTCAGTACAACCCAATGTCCTTAAACTTAAAAAGATTAATCCCTTTCAACATAAAACTTCTAACATCATCTGAAAACTTTGATGCATCAATCAAATTTCAATTATTCATTATACACTTTCAATGTAATTATTATTTCTGATGGTTTCAGTTAATAATTAAACATTATCAAGAAAGTAACAGTACTAATCACTGTGTCATATTAGCATGGCAACCAATAGTTCACAATTTTCTTTTAAGTCATTGATGTTCACAATGGAGATTACAGAGGGGAGATTTTTAAGACATCAATATCCATAAATTAAGACTGGATTTGATGCACCTCACGTTAGCGACCTACTTCACCCTTTCTCATCACTCCCCTTTTCACATATTTTGATGTTCTGGCAGAATCCTCTTCAGGGACTTTAAACCAAATAAAGTACTTTAGAACCATCCAAGTGCCATGAAAGTGTAAAGATTTCCATTACAAATAAACAAACAAATATGTGATATCCAGCTATCCATATTTGGTTATCTTGGGAGGCTCTGGAGTCTACAGGCATAAGGCAGGAAACAGTTCAGGACACAGTCTATATATTGATATTGTTAAGGGGACCTTTCATTAATTTCTATGAGCATAACTCTAATCCCCACAACGACTTCACCCATAACCGGCCCTAACCCTAATCATAAGTAATCAAACAAAAAAGACCTTTGGCTATTTTAAGTTTTGATTGCATTCACAGATTTTGTAAAACAGATGTTATCCTTGTGGGGACCAAAAAAATGTCCCCGCAAGTTAGAAAGTTACAGGTTTTTATAAAATCAATACGTTTACTTGTACAGCTAAGTCGAGCTACATCTCGACTATTCCATTAAATCGGACCAGCATCCTTTTTGGGGAAATCTGGTCCGCACAATCTAATAATTGCATAAATGAATGCACAGCAACTCTGATTCACCTTAACATGTTGTTAGACTGTGGTGGAACGCCAGAGCCAAGACAGAGACTCGAATGCTGGTCCCAGAAGTTTGAGGCCGCGGTACTAATGACTGTGACGCCATGCTGCCCTAATAAATAAAATTGCATATATGATTCAACCATTTTGTGTGATGAATATATCATGTTTGCATCTTTTTTGTATCAGATAACAGGTATAGGCCATTGGCAGTAATTTTTAGATAGAGTGCAGGATTTCTCACATTAAAGGACAGATATACACGAAGTGCCGGAATCGCTGATTTTCCCCTAAACACATTATTAGTGATGACCTTTTCCTTTTCAAAGAGAGAGAGAGAAAATGGGGCCCAATAGTAATGGTTACAAAGGCTATGAGTGAGAATCTAGTTATTGGTTTAATGAAAACAGCAGTGCAGAGGGGGATGCTGTTGGAAATGCTATCGCAGTTCTCATTTCCAGACTCCAGGCCTTATGATTTTTCCGCTTAAATGTATCACATTTTTATTTATGCTGCCGATTTCCTCTGGCTGGGCCAGGGCACATCTACCTCTATTACAGCAGATGTTCATTTCATGCCGTAGGGTATAACTCGGTATTTATGAACAGAAAATATCTCTTGCTACAGATTTGTCACTCTTACATTTCCTGTGGTCATTAAATTCCATCTTCACCAACTATACAATATGAATAAAATAAAGAAATTTAACATGACTTTACAGGACTGGCATGGTGGTGGGTGGTACTGGAGTTCAAAGACCTATACACGGACCATGAAGGGGACCTCAACCCACAGGTTGTGAACTGTTGTGCCATAGCATGTTACCATGTGTTTGCTTTGTGACAGACTGGCTTCCTGTCCAGGGTCCCCACTGCCTCGTGTCCTGTTCTGCCTAGGATACACTCTCCCCCCCAGAGTAATATTAAACACACTGAACATTCAAGTACCTCTTTTATGCAATTCCGGAGTATAAACTTTTGTTTTTGTTTTCAAAAGTATAATCCTGTTCTTTTCCAATTAGCATCTCTCACACAACAGTCTGTATTTCTTCTGGACACTGTCAGAGAAGAAGAGTAGAACCTACAGACCTGGTGTCATTCTTTCCTTATATCTAAACAAATAAAACTTTAAAGATTGGCCTACATCTGTTTACAATCTTCATTTGCAAAAATTGTGTTTAACAGAACTGATCTGTTTTTTGTTTTTTGTTTTTTGAAGTACTGAAGAAATAGAGGAAACTGACCATCTCTCCTCAGCAATATGCAGTCATCCTGCTGCAAGACAGTGTCGGGGGTTGAATTTACTGACACAGGTATTGACACAGAAGCCCTAGAGATATACTATGCTAACTCAAGCAAAGATTGACAACATGAACAATTGCTCAAGGCATGACAATCTTTGCATCATAGGGATCCCGTAGAGTTTGGGGAAAAAGTTAATCTAGCTGAATTAATGGTCAGAAAGTTCAGAATTTCCCTGGATGTTAGTGCTGACATACAAGTACAGAGAGCAGTTTAACAATTTGAGAAACTATCTAAGGACATAGAAGGTCTTTGCAAAGTCTTCTGCATCTGCCACAACTACAAGTTTGCCTTTCAAAAGGCCTAATCAAGGGTAATTACTGAAACAACATGCAATCCTTTTATTCGTGGAAAAGTGTATTTATTTACTTGTTTGATTCTATATATTCTATATATATTTCAGATTTTTTTAAATTATGTTTTACATCACCACTTCATCATTATTGCATCATTACTACATCATTATTGCATCATCACTACATCATCATACACCATTTTACAGTGTCTCTCTGGCCCCTCCTCCAAAACTGTGTGGTTGTAATTCATTTTCATCACTGTAATTGGACTGTGACAGTATCTGCAATCCTCTTCTATGACTAGATCTACCCTAACATTGAAAGTAATGAACGTGCATATTTTCTACCATAGATCACAGCTAAATTGCTGTTTATTTATTCAGGAATTATTCAGGTAAAAATATCAAAGTGGATACAAGATCTATTAGTTGAATAACACTTACCAATTTCAAATGCTCACCCTCTTGTAATTGTGAAAACCAGATTTTTATTGAAAAATAACAAAGCATAGGGTAGAAAACCAATATCAAAGTATACTAGAGTGAGTTAACAGGTAACAAAACTGTCAAAAATACAATGAATTGTGAAAACATTGTGATGCTGAATGTGCTCACCATAGCTCGCATAATTAAGCTGAAAAGCAATACCATCTTTGAGGACAAAGGAGAAAGCAAAAAGAAAAAATATCTAAAAAAAATTGGGAAAAGGAAGCAAATGTCGAGAAGCTAGAGGGTCTATCATAGCAGTGAAGAGTAAGGCAGGCACACATGCTGACAAAGGGAGGTCTGTACACACACTCATATAAACACCGGGCACACATGCTGACAAAGGGAGGTCTGTACACACACTCATATAAAGACCAGGCAGAGGAGCAGGGGCAGCACACACACAAAAGCTCATAGGAGGGGCACTTGGGAAAAATAAGGGCAATGTATTGCCCAGTAACTGGGCATAAGTCAACAATTCCTTACCACAAGGACACCAGCTAAACCGGTGATATAGCCAGAGCAAATAGGTGGACAGAGACCGGAATGCAACACAGCTGTCAGAACTGGGACGAGAGAGCCTGGGTGAGGGGACGTGGTTGCGAATAGGTTCCAGTCTCTTTTGCGGGACGTCCCAGAGAACGAAGAGCCAGACATTTTGGGTGCAAGCTGTGAAAGCCAGCAGTCAGTTCCAGGTCCAGGATGCCAGTAGCAGGCAGCCTGTACTGCTCTTCTGTTTACCAGATACTACAGACACATGGCGTCTTGCTGGGAGTCCAAGATGGTGCAAACGGTGTGTGCCAGAGATCCATCAATGTCCACACAGAGTGGTGGTGCCAGCTGATCTGTAGGGTGGTGCATCGAGGTGCAGCAACTAGCAACACATGGCAGACTGAGGTGATGCCATACTTATGAGGTGCTGGAGGTGGTAAGTCACAGGATGGATCCAACGAAGGCTGAGAGTGAGGACAGCTTTTTGCAAGGGTGATGGCACAGGATGTCTGGGGTGAATAACCACACACATTGTCCTGGTTGTAGGAGCAGAGCAGGACAGCATCTGCAATCAAATACTGTAGTATGTTGTTGGAACTGGAAGTGAACTGCTATGCAGAATTTTCCACCACTGTATTGTCACTGGGCTTCATCTTCCAAGGCTCAAGCGGGGTTTGGTACCCTAAAATGCATTGATAAGGAACAAGATGGAGGGAGGAGTGATACAGGGAATTCTGGGTACTGAATATTCAGTGCAGGTTAGGAACTGCCTCCAGTCTGTCTGGTTAATAACGCAGGAACCTCACATTGTCGGTTTGTCTTGGGGTGGAGCCTATCGGATAGGCTCAGAGAAATGCCAATCCAGTGGCAGAGATCTTGCTCAAACCAGGCAGTGAACAGTGGTCCACGGTCGCTCACAATGTCCTTGGGCAGTCTACATGTATATACCCCGAAGGAATAGTGGAAGATAATGTCAGAAAGTTCTGCGGCAGATAACAGATGGGTTGGAATGTCATTTGGTACATTTTTCAGAACCGGTTGATAATAACCAGAATCATACTGGAACCCTAAGACTTGGACAGGTAGATTATGAAATTCATGGTTATGTGCAAACAGAGGCACTAAGATATTGGTGGCGACTGCAGCTAGCCTGACTGGAGGGTTTAGGGGGTCTTGGACTGTAGGCAGGTAGTGCAGAAGGAGATATTGCCTGGAATGTCAGCTTTTAGCACCAGCCACCAGTAATGACAATTTACCAGCCTTGTGGTCCTCAGGGTGCCAGGATACGCAGAATTCAACAATGTGTATGCCCACTGGATGGATGGATGGATGGATGGATGTGGGCACATAGTGTTTACTTGCAGGGGTGCTTGTGGTGGAGGTATTTTGTATTGAAGTGTTCATCTCATCCTCCACTTCCCACACTACTGGTGCAAAACAAGTTGATGATAAGATGGTATCTGATAAGGTAGATGATCGTGTGGCATCAAATCTTCACATCCATTTAATATATTTAAGCGGAAAAATCATGAGTGCAGTATGTGAAGCAGCATTCAAACTGAATTTCCTAATAAATCTTCAATAAAAACTGGTGAAGATGAGAAACCATTGCGGTTCCATGTTAGTCTTGTACACGGGCTAATCGGACACGGTAGGAAGCAACTTGTCCATATCAATAATATGCCACTGGTTGATGAGATCTTGGAAAATGGAGTTCATGAAAGACTGAAACATGAAGGGTGCAGGAAACTCAGGCACTCGGGGACACGCAGCCTAAGTAATGTTAAGTAACTGGACAGAAGTCAACAATTCCTCCCATCAAGGAAACCAGATAAACTGGTTATATATCCAGAGCAATTATATGGCCCATGACCAGGATACAGCACAGCTGTTAGAACTCAGGCAAAAGGCAGTGAGTGAGAGCAGTCAGGAACCATCCTCACAGTTAACATGAAACATCAAACTGCATACAAGTTAGGGTTGTTTTTCCACTAAGTATGTATGAATTGTCTTTTTCATTGTGCAAAAATGCATAAACTTCATATAGTTCTAAATATCCTTCTTGCTGGTGATATACATACGTTACAAAACATTTCCATTGAAGATAAAGATGACATTTATTTAATACTGAATATTATTACTATATGTAATATTTGTACAATATGTCTATATAATTATGTGTATTATAGGTGTAAATATACAATTTAAAATAAATATAACTATGAATTTACTTACACAGTATGTAGAATATTCTACTGTATTACAATAGAGGACAATAGAATATATTACTTTTATTTTATAGATATTTAACATAACATATGCCCATGTATTGAATTAAATAATGTTTTTAATAATAAAATTCTTTTTGAAATTTAAATGCACAAATGTGCATAAAATTAACCAAACACCTTGCATCTTAAAATGAGACAGAAGTAATTTTCACATGTGTAATTGATATGCGGGCTAAATGTAGACACGTCAAGCAAAATTGTCTACACATAAGCTATGATATCATTATCTATGAAGCAGTCCCTGGGATAGATAGATTGCAGTTCTCTGCTTCTTTCTCTTCCTTTTGTTGATTTTTTCCCACATTCATATATCAGCCCAGTATATCTGATCAGTAAAACAAATGAATATTAGGTTGCTTTTTCCGACTGCATATATTGTTTATTCAATATTTTTTCTACATGAAACAACATAATATACAATTCTGCCTGGTGTTACACAAGGACCGTTGTCTACATCGTAAACTCTCAACGGAATAATTTAAATTTCAGATCAACACACTATTCTAGTTTTTAAACTTGTTTCTGCAGGTCAGCTCACTCTTTGAGAATTCAGCTCCCCCACTCAGACTGTAAAAAAAAACAGGCAATTCCCGCCAATCTGGAGAGGCACTTGATCTGTTTATCGCTCCCCTGTAACTACAATACAGCTACAATGCACGTTAAAAAAGCCATTTATAGAAATGAGGGGCTGGATGATGAATTAAGGAAGCCACTGTTAATTTTTCATTTTGACAGATTATTGCCTATCTGGCAGAATTGAGGCTACCTCTTGTACACCAGGAAATTGCTCCTTATAGCATTTTTTTTACATGAATTAGATAGCTGGTCTGTATGATAAAAAAAATCATAGTGATCTATAATTACAGAGCACGTGATGAATAATTCACTAAAACCTGTCATACAACTGATTTTTTTTATTCTTATCTAAATATCCATGATCAATTCACTAGAAACCTTTAACAGAGAATATAGGGGTCTCTTTCAGCCTTTTAACAGAAAGCATATAAATGTAGTACAATAAACATTTGTTGCTATTTTACTCTCCCCAAGCATATCCCACATTATACCAAACATCAAACACAGAGTACAATCTCAGTTGCCTGATTGTTTATTCAATGCAAATGGAAAGAAAACCACTCAGTACCTTATCACAGGTTGACTTGAGACTGTGTGTATGTAACAGACTAAATCCTCTCTATTTAGTCTGCTAAAGGAAAGAAAAAGTTACATAAGTTTTGTGTGTGGGGAAAAAATATATTGTATTAAAGCATTTTATATATTGTTGTTGCAGTCAGTAACACACCTGGCAGGGAGAGTAAACCAATGAATGCTATCACACTCCTATGCAGTACTGAGCGTGTTAATTTTCTTGTATTCTCTCTCCTACGTTGTGCACCTTCCTCGCCTGTCTTACCAGCCCTGACCATCCTGCTCCCACTGCCTATCTCGCCAGTCACCCCTGTCCAACCTAACTTGCCTGCCTCGCCCATCTTGCCTTCCTTGCCAATCCTGCCTGGTTGTGTTTCCCCGTGGTCTTGTTTGGCGTCCAGCATGCTTTTGTAGGCCTGACCCTCTTGATTCTCGGCCTGCTCTCACTTCATACCTGACCATGTTTCCTGCCTCTCGAATTCATCTCTGGTTGTTTTGGAATCCTTAATAAAGGCCCTAGTCAGTCCTCCTTGCGATCCCCACGTGACCGTCAGATTACTGTTTTCATGCTTTCATTTCTTTAAAATTTGTTTCCAGCAGTATTTCCAATTTTGTTATGTTTTTAAATGGATGTGTATCTGAACAGGAGAGTACAAGTAATAAGTACAATTTAACAGCTAAGGTATAATTGGTGACTGTCACAGTCACACTATTACCCTATCGGCTGATAAGTAGTGTTAAATTAGTGTATTTCATTACTTGAGTGGTATTATACAGGTAATTCTTCACTTTACAAGGTAATTCGTTCCGAATTATCTCCTTTTAATTGAGAACTCATTTTTAATTGAGGCCTTATTTTGAATTGGCAACGCAAAGCGTGACACAAAGTGGTTTTGCTAGTTTCGTACTAGTGTGCATGTCATCAAAATAGCAAATGAGCAGATGAAATCCACACCTGAACCAGTGGCACATTGTTAAACGAACGGTATTTAAGCAGTGCATTTTAGAAACGTACAGGTGCATGATGCTTGTTACTGACACAGGTATCCGCTCGAGGTGCTCTAATGGTTTTTTTGTTAATTTATTTAATTTCATTTATATATGTTTTATTATAGAGTTCATGTGTTTCTTTCACTTAATCATACTGTGCATGGAATACACACACACACACACACACACACAAAATTAATCTGTAATTCAAAGGACATTTGGATTGCTGAAAATGCATTTCAGATATTTAGATATGGGGCAGCACGGTGGTGCAGTGGTTGGCACTGTTGTCTCACACCTCTGGGACCTGGGTTTGAGTCCCCGCCTAGGTTCCATGTGTGTGGAGTTTGCATGTTCTCCCTGTGCCATCGT
>JAODUD010000095.1:25626255-25644158 GCA_026784285.1 Stomatorhinus walkeri
TCCCCCCCCCCCCCCCGCCCCCCCCGCTTCGCACTCAGCCGCGAACCACCCCAGAGCAAATTGGAGACCCCCAGCAGATAAAGTCAACAAGACGACATTGTCCGCAAAAAGCAGTGAGGCAGCCCTGAGGCCACCAAATTGGACACCCTCAACACCCTCTAGGCTGCGCCTAGAAATCCTGTCCATAAATATTATAAACAGAACCGATAACAAAGGGCAGCCCTGGCGGAGCCCAGCCTGCACTAGAAACACGTCTGACTTATTACCAGCAATGTGGACCAAGCTTCTGCTCCATTCAAACAGGGACTGGATCATCCACAACATGGACCCCGACCCCATACTCCTGGAGCACCCCCCACAGAGCACTTCGGGGAACCCGGTCGTAAGCCTTCTCCAAATCCACAAAATACATGTAGACTGGATAAGCAAACTCCCAGGCTCCCTCCAGTACCCTTGCAAGGGTATAAAGCTAGTCCATTGTTCCGTGGCCAGGACGAAAACTGTACTGTTCCTCCTGAATCCGATATTCGACTATCAATCTCACCCTCCTCTCCAGTACCCTAGAATAGACTTTTCCAGGGAGGCTGAGAATCATGATCCCCCCAGCAGTTGGAACAAACCTCCGGTCCCCTTTCTTAAAGAAGGGGACCACCACCCCGGTCTGCCAATTCAACAGCACCTTCTCTGACCTCCACACGCTGTTGAGAAGGCGTGTCAGTCACGACAGCCAAAACATTCAGAGCCTTCTGGTACTCAAGGAGGATCTTGTCCACCCCCGGTATTATAGTTATCCTAACTATAATACTTTAATTCCAATGTAAGCTGGACATGGGTTGCTAGACTACTGATAGTGTGTCACTTGCTTCCGATTCCTGAAATACCTCCTTATCTGCCCTCAGAGCCCTCACAGTCATCCTTCTCAGTTCCTGGTACAGACCAGAGTTGCCATCAAGCCATGTATTGCAAATCTTCTCAGGATGTTCTATGAGATGAAGCATGTCCTTCTGGAAACATCTGCAGCACCAACAAATTCCTCAGCAACCTTCTGGCTCATATCCCGGGAGGTCTCCCACATAACATTAGGTTCATCAGTCACAACCAAGTCTGCAAGTTTCTCTCACTAAATGCATGCTCATTAGAAACAGCTTGATCTTGGAGTTTGGCAAGGTCTAGCCTCATTTTCCTAGTAGGTGGTAGCCTAGTGGACATAAGCTGAAGTTTCAGAGTAGCATCAACAAGTCTGGTCAGAATTCACAAACTAGGCACTTCTGCAGACCCTGCAGTTCTCTAGGAGCCTCCAGCCTCTGCCCTCCAAGATGGAATCAGTCTCTTTTGCTGCACCACCTGTATTGGAGTAACAAGTCCAACCTTCTGGCTCAGGGAGTTGGAACCAGCACACCCATCAATCACCAAGTGAAGTTAGGAATAAAATGTTTCCTCTTCGAGACATCACTCATCATGGTCAGAGAAAACACTGAAACAACAGACAAGACACCTACAGAGTTCCTTAGCCTGAATCTCATAATACACACATTGAAAGGAGTAATATCAGATACCAGTGGGTTTGGCTGCTCTACCACAGCAAGAGTATGGCAGCCTTCAGAGTGACTAGACTAATAATAGATGTACTCACCTAAAGAGATCTGGCTATTCACCAGTCTGCATACCTCAGAGAATGCTGCCACTAAAATACAGAGTTCACAAAGCTCTCCTAACAGCAGGGGAAGATAGTTATCATGCCAAAGAGACAAGAAGTTCCACATGCCTACTAGGATGCGTCTATTCCATTTGGCTCCCTGATGCTTCCGACTCTTTCCGGGATAAGGCTCCTGAAGGGTTTCCCCCATCCCCTTCCCCATGATGCATGCAGCCGTTCTGTGGGTGGCTGCAGCAGAGCTACTCCTGCAGAAAGCAGAAATGAGTGCTGTTCACTGTCTTAGAGCTGTGTGAAAATTGTTATGGTAGCTGGAGTGCCAATCCTGCCACCAACCCCTAAGTTTTTCCTTGCAAGTTGAAGGGCCACTTGCAGATTCGGATGCAGTGTAACATCATACCTGTTTGGAACCATATGCAGCTTAACATCATTTAGGAAGAAATTGCATGATCCAGAGGAAGCCATTGCAAAACATGCGGGTATGTGCCAACCCCAGACACGAATGGCTACAGGAGTAAATGAACTGAATCTCTCATACCAGAGGGAAGAGACAAAAGTGTCAGCACTCAGCCCAAATATCAGGCAACATTCAACAAAAAGTTATTTGTTTATGTACTCTCCAAACGCCGTGCTGTAAATCTATATCCTCACACAAAGACATAGACTAATTGGAATGCTGTGATGACAGGTAAGCAGAGGGGAGGCAGACCGCATAATGCAGTAGAACAGGTGTTTATTTAGAATGCCGGGTGCAAACGAGGCCAAAGGGGAGATCCAAAAGCGAAGTCGAGACATAACCGGGGTTTCAGCATCCGGTGAGGTCAGTCCTACACACAGGTATGGGATGTGATGACGATGGGGAGAGAGGAACGAGGGCGATGAGTCAGGAGTGCAGGACAGGACTGGCGGGCAGGGTAGGAAGTTTCATCCGCTTTAAGAAGCGGAGCAGTTAGCGGGGAATTGCCTGCAGCTGTCCGCCCGACAGGCATCTCATGAGATCAAGGTCATTGCTGTGGATGGTCTTGTGACTGGGGAGCGGGTTTGGATGAGTGTGTATAGTGGAAATCTGGAGGAACAATAGTAGGGGGTGTACCGGGCTGTACCGCACCAGCTTCAGGAGTGACACATGGAAAGTTGGACAGATACGGAACATGTTTGGAAGTTGAAGGCGGAAAGTGTTAGGTCCAACTTGTCTTGCAATTTTGAAAGGTCCGATGAAACGGGCCTACAACTTATGGCAAGTAGAGAGCTTGAGATTGCAGGTTGAGAGCGATACTCGTTGGCCCACGTGATAGGAAGGGGTATCACGTTGGTGTTTGTCTGCATGGGTCTTCTGTCGTGTAGCCTGACCGGAGAGGGTGAGCTGGCTTCAGCTCTAGACTTCCTTGGAATCTTGATTCCAACCTTCTACCTGAAGTACGTCACTGTCAGTCGACTCTCATGGGAAAAGCTGTTGTGATATCCCAGGACACACTGGAATGTAGAAAAGTTAGTGAATGGGTTCACTCGGGTATTCAATGCATATTCTGCCCAGACGAGGTGTGTAGCCCACTTGGCGGGTTTATCTTTGCACAGTAGTTGTAAAACTTTGGATATTTCTTGATTTGTCCTGTCCGCCAGGCCGTTTGACTGGGGATGGTCTGTAAGGCTGAAAGTGATATTCAACTTGGCGCAGAAGGCTCGAAACACCTAGAAGGTGAATCGAGGACCTTAGTCAGACACCACATCTTCCAGGATGCCATAATATTGGAACACCCATGTGATCAAGATTTCTGCCAGATCTGTGGCGTTTGGCAACTTTGAGAGGCAAGCAGGATCGAGAATCGATCAACTACTGTAAGTATGACAGTGTTACCTTTCGAGAGGGGGAGATGGGTGATGAAATCCAGAGCGAGATGCAACCAGGGACAGGCTGGGATTGGCAAGGGTTAGAACAACCTGGCAGATAGTTGGTGAGATGATTTTAACTGGGGGCATTCTGGACAGGAGGTTACATACCTCTCTACTTAAATTCACCATCCCAGTCACCAATACCTCTATGGCACCAGCTGCAGAGTAACTACAGGAGGTGTGAACCCACCTGTTCACATCGGAACAGTGTGGGTTTGGCACATACAGCTTACCCAGGGGCCATCTGGAAGGAGGAGCAGCACGTTCATTGGTGACTCGGATGGTCTCCTCAAGTGACCAGGTGATGGTGCCCGTGAAGAAGGTGCCAAGATGGATTTGATTTAGTCTGCTGCTTCTGGGGGGTCGAATTGCCATGAGAGTGCATTAGCCTTGATGCTCTTTTTCCCTGGGAGGTAGCTGACTTTGAAATTTAAAAGAACAAAGAACATGGCCCAGTGAGCTTGGCAGGGATTCAGGCTTTTAGTGTTCTGCAGGTATTCCAAGTTTCTGTGATCTGTGAAGACCTGGAACGGATGTCGAGCCCCCTCAAGCCAATGCCTCCACTCCTCCAGCACAAATTTAATGGCTATGAGCTCCCAGTCTCCAATATTGTGTTCAGCGGGGCTAAGCTCCTTAGAAAAGTAGGGACAGGGATGTCGGAGTCCAGTTACCGGATCTCTCTGGATAAGGATGGCTCCCACTCTAGCTTCAGAGGCATCTAGCTCTACCTCAAAGGGGTTCTTGGGTGGAGGACAGGGGCAGAGCAGAAGGCATATTTGTGTTTCTGGAAGGCGATGTCAGCTTCTGGGATCAACAGAAGATGGGTTCCTTTTCTCATGTGAGGGAAGTAAGGGGTGCTGTCACCTGGCTGAATTTCCTAATTAAATGGCAATAAAAATTTGCAAACCGCTGCAGTTCCTTGATCATGTGGGGTCGTAGCCATTCTTGAATGGCAGCAACCTTCCGCTCATCCATAGCCACTGCGCGTGGCTGGATGATGTAGCCCAAGAACTTTAACTGCATTTAGTAGAACTCGCATTTCTCTCCCTTAGCAAACAGATGGTACTCACGCATCCTCTGGAGAACTTAGCGGACGTGGTCCACATGCTGAGAGAGGGAAGGAGATATTAAGATGTCATCAATATATATGACTACAAATCATTTAACCCTCTGGGGCCGAGTGTGTCATTGGCGACGCAGCGTACTTTTCATGTCTATTTCAGTTTATATCTCGCTGAAATCTTAATGTAGAATCATGAAAAAAATGCTGGCTAAATCCATAATCTGTCTTCTTTTCAAAATGTCCCTTGTCAGAAGTGTTAAATTTTTTTTTTATTAGGTTAAATCGGCAAAAAAGTAAACCACGTCATCTTACTTTGTTCTGTACTGGGGGCGTGTAGTACCGCTCTTACCCAAAGATCTCTATTAACATTCTAAATAGCCACATTAGCACGTATTCAAATCGCAATCGCAGGGTAATTTTATTAAGAGCGCAACGGTGAATCGCGATCAAGATACAGCGCCATCAGCACCATAAAAGGGGGTGGGGGACGTGGCCAGGTGACAATGGCTCATTCATACACATGAAAGTTGCTACATATTTAATGAAAGGAGCCAGAAATAGTGACAGGAGTTAGCTTTTTCTTATTTATTTATCCAAATGAATGTTGCATCTACACCATTTGGTCATCTTCATGTAGCTAAGACTTTGGTGATCAGATATCTGGGATCAAAACAAACTGCCAGCATTGCATACTATGTACTTTTATAATGCTTCTGCAAGTGTTCCAGACTGAATTTACAATGTCTATACTTTGATGGCTGTCACACTCCGTCCGTTCAAGCCTCGTGTGTGCCACGCCCCCCTTGTTCCCTATGTTAAACCCTGATTGAAACCAGCTGTAGTCCACCCGTTTGATTGTGATCCATTGTTTCCTGTTAGTTCCCTGTTAGTCTTTTGTATTTAGTCCGCGTCTGAGTTCGTATCCCCAGATCTGTCATTGTGATGTGTTGTAGCATTTACCCAGTGTGTTCAGTGAATAAACCCCGTCATTTGGATCATTCCTGCCTCAGTCCGCCTTATCTGTTCCACGCTGCCCGCATCCAGGCACGCTCACCCCAGTGAACGTGACAGAATGACAGATCTCCCCACAACAGTGACGGCGCCAGCTGACAGCGATCGCCTCAGTTTGCTTCAGGAGGTGCTTTTCTGGGGTAAGAACCCGGAGGTCCAGATGGACCCGCAGGCGAGGGAGATCGTCTGTGAGAGCATGGATCTCTTACTGCGAGAACCTCCTCCCGACAGCGGGTGGCCACTGGAGGAAGCAAACCTGTGGGCGGTTGTACAGCGCGTCTCCCTGTTACGGGATCGACAGGGACGACGTGGTGAGCTAGAGGGAGAGAGAGATCAAGAGACGGAGCTTTCTCTCCCCGTCGGGCGCACGTACCTCTGTCCCCTGGTGTCTCCCGACGAAGACTCGGAGTCGGAGATGATCATTGCCATCGGGTTCGCTGACCTCTTTTCCCAGGAATGCCCAGAAGAGGGAAAAGCCCCGATTCGGGAAGGGACGCTGCCTCCCGAGCCGCCTGCAACCCGGAAGAAGAAGAAACGGCGAAAGGGTGAGGAAGCACCTCCCCGCTTACCTAGTGAGTTGCCTGCACGCACGCCTGCCGAGCCGACGCCCACATCTCCGGCTGCCCAGATCGTCCAGCCAACGTCTCCCGACACTCCAGCTGAGTTGCCCCCCTGCGATCCCGCAGAGCCGACGCCCGCCTCGCTTGCAGCCATGGCCGCATCGCCGGCAGCCACGCCCGCTGCCCCGGCCGCACCCGAGACTCCTGCTGCCCCGGCCACACCCGAGACTCCTCCCGTTCCGGATGCCCAGCTGCCCTGCACGTCCGTTCCAGCCACCACGCCCGGTCCCATGGCCGCCGAGTCAACGTCTTCCAGGCGGAAGGGTGAGGCCACGCCTCCCCACTCGACGGTGCCAACGCCCGCTACCACGGCCGCCTCTCCGGCAGCCACGGCCGCCCCCGTGACTCCTGCCCCAGTGCTGACGCCCGCTGCCATGCCCGCCAAGTCGACGCCCCCCGGGCGGAAGGGTGAGGCCACGCCTCCCCGCTCGACGGTGCCGACGCCCGCTGTCGCCCCGGCAGTATCACCGACAGCCACGCCCGCTGCCATTCCAGCCCCAGTGGCCCTAGAGACTCCTGCCCCGGCTCCAGTGGCCCTAGAGACTCCTGTCCCGGCCCCAGTGGCCCTAGAGACTCCTGTCCCGGCCCCAGTGACTCTTGCCCCGATCCCAATGCCCTGTGCCCCTGTCCCAGTGCCTGGTACCCATGCCCCAGTGTCTCCAGCCCCGACCTTAAGCCCCGAGGAGGTCCCCGGTCACATCCTTGCCTCCTCCTCATTGGAGGGGGAGCTCGAGTGGGACCCCTCGGGGATATCCCTGCTGGGCCTGCCCCGAGCTCGGCCCACGCCGCAGACTTTCCTGCCTGTCTGTTTCCCATAAGGGGAGAGGGCACAGGCGTAGGTTCCGGGTCCCGCCCACCCTGCCCCCTGGCTCGCCCTCGGTTGCCCTGGCTGGGGCTCCGGGGTCGCCTCTGTCGCCAGGGGCTTCGGCCCTTCGTTCGCCTGTGGATCCCCCGGCGGTGTCCGGTCGCCCATCCTCGAGCCGGCCGCCCTCAGTCCTGCGGTCGCCTCCGGTTGCCCCGAGGTCGGCTCCTCCGGCCCCTGCAGTCCCAGCTCCCTCGAGGCGTCGGTCCGCCGTGCCTTTGCCGGCTCGGCTTGTGGCCTCGCCACCTGTGGCTTTTCCTCCCTCCTCTCTGTCTCTGCTCCCTTGGTTCCTCTCGTCCCCTCCCCTGGTTCCCCCTTCGACTCCCTTCGTCCCTCCATTGTGCGTCCCTCGTCCCGTCTCCTCATCCCCCTTGTGGTTCCCTCCGACTCCCTTTGGTCCTCCGCCTGCGGCTCCTCCGGCCGCTGCCCGTCGCCCGCCTTGGGCGTCTCGGGCTCCCCCTGCTCCTCCGCCCTTCCCGGTGTGGCCCCCTGTCCCTGCTCCTCGCCCTTTTCCTCCTGTCTCTGCTCCTTGCCCCCCTGTGCCTCCTTCGTGCACCCCTGGCCCGTTTTTTTTACTCCCTGTGTTCCGCCTCTGTCTCCCTTTCTGGTCTGCCTGTCGGCTTTCCCTGTCCTGTGTGGTTTGTTGTCCTGGCTGTTGCCCCTGTGCCAGTTTTGTCTGTCTGTCCTGTTCCCCGTCCCGCGTTGACCTCTTTTTGGTTTTGTCTTCCAGGTCCGGTCTGCCCTTGTCTCGTCCGTCCCTTCCCTGGGGTGCGTCCGGAGTTCGCGCCTTAGGGGGGGGTTATGTCACACTCCGTCTGTTCAAACCTCGTGTGTGCCACGCCCCCCTTGTTCCCTATGTTAACCCTGATTGAAACCAGCTGTAGTCCACCCGTTTGATTGTGATCCGTTGTTTCCTGTTAGTTCCCTGTTAGTCTTTTGTATTTAGTCTGCGTCTGAGTTCGTATTCCCAGATCTGTCATTGTGATGTGTTGTAGCGTTTACCCAGTGTGTTCAGTGAATAAACCCCATCATTTGGATCATTCCTGCCTCAGTCTGCCTTATCTGTTCCACGCTGCCCACATCCAGGCACGCTCACCCCAGTGAACGTGACAATGGCAAATTACAAACTTAACAAAAATCTGTCATATTTACAAAATATATTAAAATAAAAATGAGTGTAATGGTAAATATATAAGAAATAATGTATTTGCCATGAATTAAGTTCAATATGATAACTGAAGAAATGTGTGATCATGCCCCAGTCAGTGAAAGTGTGTTTCCTACCCCTAGACCCCAGAGGGTTAACCATATCTCAGAAAATGGTGTACATGAATGCCTGAAATATCAATGGACTATTGGCTAGCCCATAAGGCATTTCCCGATATTCATATTGTCCAGTGTTAGTTATAAAGGAGGTGTTCCACTTGTCCCTTTGCCGGATCCGAACCAAGTTATAGGTGCTGCAAAGTTGAGTTTAGTGAACAACATGGCTTCATGGAGTTGTTTTATAGCAGAATGGGATCAAGGGCAAAGGCTCTCATCATTTCACCATAATGGTGTTGAGTGCCCGGTAATCTATGCACAGATGTAGTCCCCTGTCTTCTTTATAAAGAACTCCGCTGTTACTGGGGAGGTAGACGGACGGATAATACCTTGCATAAGACTGTCCTGGGTATAAGCCTCCATAGCTGCCTCCTAATTCATGGACAGGGGGTAAAGACAACCTTTAGTGAGTGGTGTCCCCTCTATGAGGGCAATAGCACAGTCGCAATCCCTGTGAGGGGGTAGTTGAAAGTACACAGGACGTCCCTGAAGTCTGTGTACTCGGGTGGGATGATGGATAAATCCTCCTGGTCCAGACATACCACCAAGGAGGCACAGCAAGGTAAAGCCATACACCAGGAGAAACATTAGGTCGAGCAGGCAGTAAGATCACCAGAAGACTAGTGGATCTGTGGGTTATGCTCCTTCAACCACGGGTGACCTAGGATCACAGGATCCTTAATTTTCAGAAGCACCAGGAAGTCTATGGTACCCACATGGAGAATTCCCACTTGCAATGTCACTGGGCCCGTCCAATAGGTGATCTTTCCTTCTTGCAGGGGCTCTCTACTAATACCCAGGACTGTCACAGGTGTGGAGAGTACCTGCAGATATTTAACTGTTGGTCCATGAAATTCCCGGCGGCCCCTGAATCTATTAGAGCCCATGTTGACATCGGTTCCCATTATTTTTCCATAACCAGCACGGTAAACTGAGCCTGGGAAACAGGTTCACCAAAATAAACTGAGATGCTTACTTTTACGGAGTTCTCTGGGCGAGATGGGCAAACTGGACAGGAGTGGAGGGCATGTTCTGCTTCTCCACAGTAAAGGCAAAGGCCTTGTACTGTGCATTGATGCCTTTCTGCCATGGAAAGAGGTGAGCATCCTAGCCACATGGGTTCCATGCATTCTTCCATGACTGTGGATGTAGTGGGCATTACCATCGAGTGAGTCCGCCGGCGACAAGGTTCCCTTAAGCTGTTATCTAGGGTAACCGACAGCCCGATAAAATCCTTAGAGTCAAAATCCTTAAAGGACAGTGTGAAGCCATGGGACATCAGTTCATCCTCGATCTCCAGATTCAGGGCACCGTGATAGATGATCCAAAGGCAGTCCTCCAACCAGCACAGCCCTGCTGCAATGGTGCGGAATTCAAGGGAGAATTTTGCGATGGTCCTAGTGCCTTGCTTGAGGTCGAATAATCGCTCACCTAGGCTTCGACCCATGGCGGGGTGATCGAAGATTTCAGGGAATGCTTTCTGGCAGTCCCGTGCTTAATTCCAAAAGATGACTGTCATCTGTCCAGAGTGCCATTGCCCAATCAAGAGCCTGTATGCTAAGCAATGAGATGACAAAACGCACGCGGGCTGCCTCTTCTACAAAGCGATCAGGGTGCTCCACGATATACAGCCCACACTGCATTAAAAAGGCCTTGCAATGATCCGGGTCATCATCAAATTTCTCTAGCATGGCAACCGGGACAGGATGCCGTTGGGGGAGAGACAGGCAGATGAGCCCGGGCCACTTGTCCTTCCATCAGCTGAGAGACGAGCAAAGTCAGCTGATCCACCTGCTGCTGTAGTTGGTGGGTCTCTGCGGGGTCCAAACTTCTTTGTTGAAGTATTCTGTGATGACTGGTAAGCAGATAGGAGGCAGACCCCATAATGCGATAGAACAGGCGTTTGTTTAGAATGCCGGGTGCAAATGAAGCCAAGAGGGAGATCCAAAAGCAAGGTCGAGACATAAGCGGGGTTTCGGCAGCTGGTGAGGTCAGTCCTACACACAGGTACAGGACGAGATGACGATGGGGAGAGAGGAACGAGGGCGATGAGTCAGGAGTGCAGGACAGGGCTGGCGGACAGGGTAGGCAGAGCATGCAAGACAGGGCTGGATGCAGCAGGCAGGGCAACTGGGGAAGACAAAAGACAGAGAAATGCTCGGTAGAGTCCCTAATCATGGCAACAATACTTCGCAATGATAGCGAAGTTTCATCCGCTTTAAGAAGCGGAGCAATTAGCGGGGAATTACCTGCAGCTGTCCTGTCCCGGCCGTGTGGGTGTGACAAATGCAGTATTTCAATTTGCCGATATATATATACCGGCTAATATACAAGAATTTAATGACAGTTTCCATAAAGTTTGACTATTAAATTGTTATGATTGGTTGTTTGTTTTCAAGAAAGCCCATCGTGGTTCATAATATATGTGTTCTCACTCATTTGTGGAGATGAATGCTTAACTAAGAGTATAAAATGGAATATCTTGTTCAGGGGCACAGCATAAATGTTCTTGTCTAAGTACAAGCTGGCATAATTGCATAAAAGCTTCGATTAGACATGACCTTTAGGACCCAGGTATGGCCTCCTACTAAAATTAATGAGAACACAAAAGACTTTTGGTTTTAAACTGAAATGATTATGGAAAGAGTCAAACATCAGTCAAGAAGTGTATTAATAAATAGCTATAAAATTTTTACCTCTACAATTTAGGCATAATTACTCCAGCTAATGGTTTTAAACTTTAACCTTTTTTTGGCAGACATATCCTGCAGGAATGCTTAATTTGTTGTCAGTTAGCTTCATGTAACACTCTTATATCAGTGCACTGACACAAGAAGTCCAGTGTACGCATAAATGAGTTACCTACCACTCTGCTGTTCTTCAGCATTTTTGGCTATAAAAATACTACCAAGCATCATAAAAGTATCTCTGATACCTCCTACATGTGGAAAGCTGATATGTGATGTCATCAAATTTATTTTTAAAAAATCCATCTACAATCATTAATTGCAAGAATGTGTACCTGAGTAGTATTCCAAATGTTGAGATACTAGGGTGGCCTGAATGTCAGTATGCCATTGTCTAGCTGCTTTCTAGCACTTAATTGACATGAGGATGACTGCCTGAACATTTGTATTTAACGTAAATTATGGAAAAAGTTATAAAAAGCAGGTAGGTAATGTTTACTGCTGGGACTTTGTTATATGAAACACTACTTCAACAATGCAATGCAATCAGGTGATCTTTATTTGAAGGTTGGTGGAAATAAGATGACGATTTGATGTGATGATGCCTGTAGTTTTTTTTAGGGGTTTTGTGCTGTGGAAAGAGAGAGACCTTTTATGGTAATGAAATTTTAAAATTACATCAAATTTGTCAGGACATTATTTGTATCACAAAGCTGTTGCTATTATTAATGGTTATGTAATGAATATCACTTCAGTCATTATAATTTAATCAGTTATACTTAAGTTACAGGGTGAAATTTCACTAAATGACAAACTTAGAGATTTATTTTATAATAAATATCTTGGCAGTGGACATTTGACTACGTTAAGTTAGCACATGGTGTTAGCTGCATGGGCTGCCATATCATTACAAATAAGCTGTAAAAGTATGATGCAAGAAGTTGTTTTTCTTTTAAAACATTTTTAAATGTTCCCCAGCCATCTAAAAATGTCAGATTTCGTGAATTATTTAGTATATGTCCACAGATATTTTGGTTTTTCAATGTTGTAGTTGACTCAATTAAATTCAAACAGGAGTCATGTCATGTCAGTGACATATAAAATGTAAATCAAAACAAATCAAAAATAATGGTCAAGTCGACATGGCTTGGAGGGGCCAGTGGGTGAAGGACCTCTACTTTATAAATAGTGTTGTCCTGTATGTTTATGAATAATAGTTTTGCTTGCTAGTATGATATATTTTCCATGTTTCTTTCTACCGTGTCTTAATGAATATTCCTTTCTGTTAAATGACTGCTGTTTCTGAAATTTTTGTTTCCCTGCAGATAACTAAAATATATACTGAATGTACATTCAAATGTAAATGGCCCATACAGAGAGATAAACTTATCTGGTTACTTGGTAAAGTGAACATGATGTAGTCTTTGATGAAAGACTGCTTAAATATCCAGCGATGCGTAGATCTCCTCTGGCCTGGTCAGGCCAAGTCAAGTAGGGTGTGATTGTTTTCTCAGCCATATACATTAAAGCATACAGTAAGATGAAATAATGTCAGGTGCAATGTACAACATTTTACAGCAATGGCCTATAGGCTATGGACTATGAGAAACTGTGCAAATATGCTGGTAGTACAGTCAGTGTAGACATGTATTATGCTGTGCAATTTTCTTGTGCAATTAAATTGTGCAAATATGAGCAATTGTGCAATTAAGCAATGAGACAAGAGAGGCATATAAATGTGTAGGCATGCAAACATGAACATAAAAAAAAACATTTGTTAGTATAAGGGGGCTTAAGTAGGGCAGAGCAGGGTGTGGAGGAGACAGTCCAGTGTGAAAGGGCGCAGCATGGTGTTCAGGAGCTGGACTGCTAAGGGGAAGAAGCTATTGCACAGTCTAGCAGACCTGCTCCTGATGCTGCAGAATCTTCTTTCAGATGGAAGGGGGGTGAACAGTCTGTGGGACGGATGGTGGGGGTCGGCCACGATGCTGGTGGCCATTCGGATGCATCAGGAGGAGTAAATGTCCTGCAGGCTGGGTGGAGAGCTACCCATGATCCACTCAGCAGTCCACACAATCCTCTGAAGGCCCCTGCGGTCTGAGGCATGGCAGTTTCCATACCAGACTGTAGTACAGCTGGTCAGAATGCTCTCGATGGTGCCTCTGCAGAAGGTGATGAGGATGGGTTTGGGGAGGTGCCCTTTCTTCGGTCGACACAGAAAGTGCAGGCGCTGATGGGATCTTTTTGTCAGCGATCTTTTTGCCTTTTTTCATAGACGTATTCTTGACCGAGGTATATTTGCTTTGCAGTGCTATTCTGAATCTCACCCCTCATCTGTGTGTGTGTTGTGGAGTTTGTTTGCATGTTCTCCTTGTGTCATACAGGACTCCTCTATAAATTTATGTGAATTGGCATCTCTAAATTGCCCATGATGTGGGATTGTGTGTTTTCTACAGTATGTGCTTTTTTATGGACTGGCATCTCAGACTCCCTGCCTGTGACCCTGTACCCTGTGATTGGACGATGATGGGAGGGACGTAACAAAGGCTTTAATGATGACTAACTGACAAGCTGTACATTTTTATCCAAATGGCTTGTTTATTACATGTACTTTATATATTTTATTAACAAGTGTCTTGCAATACAACTTTGGAACAATTATATATGTTCTCTGTCTTTGCTGCATTATCTCTTTAATATAACTCTATGCACTATTTCCATACTTTGGACAAATTACTGGCCATCAAGCTTTAAATATGTCACCTTGCCCTTTAAATTAAAAGCTCAGCAAAAGCCAGACTGAAATTCAGCCAGTGCAGTTTGAGGCATTTCCAAGCATCTCAAAAGATTCTTTGTGCTTCATTAGTTAAAAGGTCAGACCAGATATATAAGGGCATAAGATATCATGGCAAATTGTGATCTTAATGAATTCTTTTGCTTTTCAAAAGGAATGAACAGACAAAATATTTCTTGTCAATGTATGACCTCCTGTTAACATCACCCAGAAAATGCTAGCTGCTTGATTTGTGGCTTTTAGAGCAGTTCCCTATGTGTTTTTGAATATTCATATGTAGTATATATTTCAGTTTTTAATAGTTCATTTAATTGTATCATTAACAGAATTATTGTGAGATTTCGCCTCTCAAAAGACAGCACTCTAAAATTCACTTTAAATATTATACTTAACATTTTTGAACATCCATTCATCTATCATCTTCTGCTTATCCGAGGTCAGGTCGCGGGGGCAGCAGTCTCAGCAGGGAAACCCAAACTTCCCTCTCCCCGGACATTTTATCCCCCTCCTCTAGGAGAATCCTGAGGTGTTCCCAGGCCAGCCGAGAGACATAGGTCCTCCAGTGTGTCCTGGGTCTTTCCCGGGGCCTCCTCCCAGTGGGACATGCCCGGAACACCTCACCAAGGAGGCGTCCATGAGGCATCCTTAGCAAATGCTGAGCCACCTCATCTGGCTCCTCTCAATGCGGAGGAGCAGCGGCTCTACTCTGAGTCCCTCCCGAATGAATGAGCTCCTCACCATATCTCTAAGGGTGAGCCCAGCCACCCTGTGGAGATAACTCATTTCGGCCGCTTGCACTTGCGATCTCATTCTTTTGGTCACTACCCACAGCTTGTGACCATAGGTGAGGGTTGGAACGTAGATCCACTGGTAAATAGAGAGTTTTGCCTTTTGGTTCAGCTATTTCTTCACCATGACAGACCGATGCAGCACCTGCATCACTGCTGACGCCGCACCAATCCGCCTGTCGATCGCCCGTTCCATCTTTCCCTTACTCGTGAACAAGACCCTGAGATACTTAAACTCCTCCACTTAGGGGAGGACCCCCTTCCTGACCTGGAGAGAGCATTCTACCCTTTTCCGGCAGAGGACCATGCTCTCGGATTTGGAGGTGCTGATTCTCATCTCAGCCGCTTCACACTCGGCTGCAAACTGTCCCAGTGAGAGCCGAATGTCATGATCCGTTGAAGCCAACAGAACCACATCATCTGCAAAACAGAGACCTAATCCTGAGGTCACCAAACCAGACACCCTCAAAGCCCTGGCTGCTCCTAGAAATTCTGCCCATAAAAGCTATGAACACAATCTGTGACAAAGGGCAGTCCTGACAAAATCCAACCCTCACCGGAAACGAGTCCGACATATTGCCGCCCATGTGGATCAAGCTCTGACACCAGTCATACAGGGACCGAACAGCCCTTATAAGGAAGCCAGGTACGCCATACTCCTGGAGCACTCACCACAGGACTCCCTGAGGGACACGGTCAAATGCCTTCTCCAAGTCTACAAAACACATGTAGACTGGTGGGACAAACTCCCATGAACCCTCCAGAACCCTGCGGAGAGTATAGAGCTGGTCCACTGTTGTACGGCCAGGGCGAAAACCACACTGCTCCTCCTGAATCTGAGGTTCGACAATCTGACAGACCCTCCTCTCCAGAACCCCCGAATAGACCTTACCAGGGAGGCTGAGGAGTGTGGTCCCCCTGTAGTTAGAGCATACTCTCCAGATCCCCTTCTTAAAGAGGGGGACCACTGCCCTGGTCTGCCAGTTTTTGAACAATGCTGTGAAAGTAAAGTTAGTAGTCAAGGTATGAAATTTATTTTCAGTGAGTAGGCTTCTTTCTGAAATTGATACCTCTAAGTGTAATTTAATAACTAATATTACATTTTGTGATCAACTACTATTTTCTTCTTTCTTTGTAGCTGATGCGGTAAATGGTTACTTCCTGAATTCTATGCAGTTGATATAATTATCTAAAGAAATGGCTTATTTATGATTACATTTATACATTATACCTGATTAATTATGGTGATCTTCACATTGTTGAAAGAGTTTTATTACCACAAGAAATCACCATATTATTTTACTACACAGATATTAAAAAGTATAAAGATATTATATTAAAGGGAGATGGATTAGGGAAATCCCAGTTTCAGGTGGGATATCTAAGTATCTGTGCTGGTTGCTTACACCTGCTCCTTGTGAGGTATAATTTAGTGAGACTGTTGTCCCAAGCAGAGATGGATTCACAAGTGCCTCTAAAATCTGGAACGACTGTGCATGCAAAAGATACGGAGCGCATGTCAGTGTCCCTCTCTGTTGTGCAAGGGTGACAGCATCCCTAGCAAGAGACAACACGTTTCCCTACGGCAGAAATATATTCCCAGGCTGCAATAATTAATGCATTATATTGGTTTAACTGGGTCACACTTACAGTCAAAGCCGACAAGCTCCTGATTCCTAAGAGCTGCTGGGAAATTTCCTCAGAGGTGACAAGATCCAAAGACCTGTTGGAAGTGCTTCAGATGTTCATGCTCTCTGGACTTTTTCCAGGTTGTAACATATATTTTAGCATTTATAAATACATAAAAATATAGATAAACATTTCCAGGATATTTTAAATAGGCACAGTAGTAATTATCTCCATTTTAATTACAACACCTGATTTACTATAGGAGTGAATAATAGATCTATGAATAACTAAAACACACAAAACATACTTCTGTATAACCTTAGTATCAGACTTCACCTGAACCCATTTCATATATTTACACATAAAAATGTGCACTACTTATAAAAATCCATGCATCAACTCTGTTGAATGAAATACCCCACAAAGGTCTGCTGTCAGCTTTTCTAGCTAGTGGCCCTGTCTCCCCTAAATGAGAAGACAGATGGTCTGCTTTGATCAAACACGCTAAGCCAACTACAAAGCCTTTGTTTACAAGCTGTTTATATAGCCCAATGTATTTCTTATATTCAACATCTGAGTGAGCTGAGGTACAATTTTTCTAATGGAGCTTTTCCACTGGCATACAGGAACCGACCCGTACCCCAGCCGTACCTACAAGAGAGACTAGTTACAGCATGGTTCCTACTTGCTTTGGTTTTCCACTGCAAAAGGGTCAGCTTGGTTAAGCTGCTGATGGGTTTAGAGGGCGATCGAAGAGACCTTTTTTATTTACTGTTCACATTGTGTACATCATGATTTACTGTGCGTAATTTTAATTTTAATTATTTTTTATTACTGTATGCTAATTTCTGCTAGCAAGTCTGTGAGAATCGGTGTTATGCAAATATCAAATGGCAGCAGACATTAGCATTCACTTGCGTAAATTTACATTACTAATGTATTTTGTTCAGCTGTTCTATACTACCTTTTTAAGTCGGAGGTTGAACATTATCAAGTTCAGAGTTTTTGGGAATGCAACACGATGTGTGATACTACTAATAATGGTATGGTTGTGAATTGGGGAGTATATTGGGAGTTTTCCCCATATAAATGAATGGAGAGTCCCCGCAAAGATATATTTACAAATCTGTGTGTGTGTTGTGTGTGTGTGTATGTGTGTGGTCCAGGTACACCTTGCCTTTTGGGGACCACACAACATCCCCACAACGTGATGAATACCCGTTTTTTTATCTTATGGGGGACCAGTTTTGCTGCATTGAAAAAACTAAAAAGTTTTGTTTGGTTACTTATGGTTATGGTTAGGACTGGGTAGTGGTTAAGGTTGTCATAGATGGAATTAGCATTTTTCCCATAGCGGTCCACAAAAAGGTACAATTACATGACTCTGTGTGTGTGTGTGTCTGTCTGTGTGTGTGTGCCTGTGTGTCCATTTCACCTGTCCACCTTGATAAAAAAAGTTTAAAACGAACAGCCATTCTCCAAAAAACCATTTAAAATGTAAACGTGTTCCTCCCTCCCCATTCAGAATGGTTTCTGTGCCTGTGGAAGCAAAGATATTAAAAATACATAATTGAATTTAATT
>JAODUD010000095.1:25646170-25661204 GCA_026784285.1 Stomatorhinus walkeri
TATATATATACACTCACACACATACACACACTTATATGGATAGGTAAATACGAAATGGATAACATTTGTGTCATATCATGTACAATAGTACAGAATGTTATTGGTCAAACATGTTCCACTTTTCGTTTTGCTGTTTTCATTCCATCAACCAGGTGACCATCAGGGTGTGGAGAATAAAAACCTTTGGTCCACAGATTCATGCATTATTAACAGAGGAACAGGTGCCCCCTGGGTTAGTTCCCATTGAGTAGATGAATAGTGAACACCTAAGCTTCTCAGGGCATCGGGGAACAAATAAGTGCACCCTCAAAATAGCCATTACTAAGATACATCTGTTAGAAATGCCAGCACTGGAACACAAGGGAAATAAGCACAAAGAATTCCAAACAGGATAATATGATACACTCCTATTTTAAATCATGGGAAAATGCTCCAGAGGGCATTCTCCATCTAGAAGCCAGATACCGTGTGGAATGACAGATTAATTAAAAAAGTGTATTTTAAGAGATCTACTGTACAGTGTGGCTGAAATTCACACACACATTTATGCTTTTTTATATATGTAGTAAAAGCTGTTTCCTTTTCTTACGAAACATTGTACATTTTATATAGTTTGATATTTCATATGTAAATCTTCACCCATCTTCACTAGCCAATGTATGCACAGCCTATTACAAAGCAAATCCGGAGCTGAAGATGAACCACTGAGCATGTGTGAGACAGGCACATTGCAGACTACTAAGTGCTGTGAAAAACTGAAAATAGTGATACGATTATAAGCGCCGTGGAGAAAGTGACTGTCCCTTTTGTGTAACGTGACGTGGAAGCCAAGATACCCTAGTTCCTGCAGATCCTGACCAGTGATGCTGAATCCTAGTTATCCAAGTATATTATTAAAGAACAATGTGTTTTATATTAATATATTATTAAACTCTGACAGGATACAAGACACTGGGACCAGAGAAATGGGCCTGAGGTGCAAAAAATAAGAAACCAGGTACACTTGAGGGGGTACAAATAATATAGTATTATGCTATTATTTATGTATTATTTTACCACAGATTAAATCTTAGTTACATATTGATCTCATGTTTTTGCATCATCAATGCAATAACACATCTTTTATCTCAAGCAGTTACTATATTTGTTACTATATCCATTAATTCTGCAGACATTTGTAAACTACTGAAGGAACAAGTAATGAAAAACACAACTTAAATACTGATCTCGTGTTTGTTCATCATTAATGGATTGTGATGCATGTGTTATCTCAAGCAGTTATTGTATTTGTTACTATATTTGTTAATATCTGTTAATGTTGTAAACCTTTGTGAACTAGCGTGGGAACTACTGAAGGAACAAGTAATGAAAAACAGAAGTTAAATATTGATCTCATGTTTGTTCATCATCAATGAATTGTGATGCATCTTTTATCTCCGATACCTATTATATTTTCCATGATTTGTACTTCAGTAGTAAGTGAGTTACTATTAAGTATTTGTGCTCCCTTTAAGTAAAGTGATACCGAAAACAGAAACGGTACAAATCTAAAAATATGCCTTCGCTAGAGTAACATTACAGCTGAACTCTGGAACAAGATGGTGACAAAAGACAAAACTCAACTGGACAGGAACAGCCTCAGCAACCTGGAAAGTTTGAGGTCCTACACTCAAACAGATCCTGCTCAGTCTCATCGTCAACTAGTGTTGGCGTAACAGATGATTATTAAGCAGGCAATGGAAAAAGGGCCTAATCACTATATGAACTGAAGCTATTAGCTAAAATGTATGTCTTTAGAGTAACGGAACATTCAGTACAGGAACGATTTAATTTATGCTCATTATTTATTTATTTTTGTGTTCTGTTTTTTTTTTTTGGTGTACTGTTTGTCAGACTGAAAGAACACTGAAAACACAGCTATATTAAACATAAAATGAAATTCACTTGTAACCATGACTAATACATGTACATATAGACTGATTATACACTGATTATTGATAATACTAAAGGGGGACATTGAGTTTCTTGCCATTATTTATTAGTGGCTTTCCTTCTCTAAAGAGCCAGTCCACATCCCTCAGATGTATAGATGTGGTTCTTAACCCACATCCAAGGGCCAATTCACATTTTACTTATATTCCCTCCCTACCTGCAATCTTGAGTACTGCGTGCCCTCTGCAAGTCACCTAATTATCAAGCCCTTTATTATCTGGCTCAGATGATGTGGAAAAGCTGAAGACTCAGGTCTCAGGAGGCCATAATGGTCAATATAGGTGCAGCCCTCCATACATGCCAAGATGAATATTAGATGTGGCTGCCATTGTGAACAGGGAAGGGTTATTCACAAAAATATATCTCATTAAAGGTTTATTACTATTCTTTTTGTTTTATAGGTACAAGGAAGTCCATAATCAGGGTCTAGAGTGTTCTCCTGAGACCTACTGTCATTGCCCAGATAGTGTGTGCACTCTTTTGTTCTACTGTGTTGCTTCCTGTACTATAGCTGCTGTTCTGAATAACCCTTATTACTGTGTGTCCTTTTATAGAAATTCACTTTGAGTTTGCACTTTTTCTGTGCTTTGGAGCAGGAGGACTTGGAGACAGTGCCTTAGATTTTAAGGGGCTTACTTTTGGTTGCTCTCACTGTGAGGGTCGGGAAAAGAATCACAAGTAAATTTGATTTTATGGTCTATAATACCTGAAGAATATAAGCATTCTGTTTGAATTTGGGGAGCAGTGAGGTCAGTAGGCACTAGGTAGTGCTGCCGTATTACTAGTTTATTTACTTTTTAAGGACAATAATTCCCTATAAGATAAGTTACACAAATTGGGTACTCCCAGTATTATATGCTATGAAATATTAATTAATATTATTCTTGAAAATATGATATCGTCTCATTTATCAATATTCTTTACAACATTTTTTTTCAGCAGCTTGAGTAAATAACTTGGAATTAGCAAGTCAATGCGTGCTGAAAATTGAACATTTTTCATCAGTGTTTTCAGTGGGCTTGCTGTGAAAATATAAATGGAACTTCTAAGGAGTCAGGAAGTGAATTAATCGCCAAATCAGAGATGTTTGCTTTTCCAGGAAAAACACAAATTACCATTGCCAAATTGCTGTGCCTACCAGTAGTGCAATATATAATCATTTCTGTTTCAGTAAGGTGTAAGGATCTTACATTTAAATTATAGATTCAAGTCAACATGTAAGGAAATATCTTCATTAAATGTTTTATCCTTGTTTTGGAAAGAACCATGCAACAATTTATAATGGAAAAAATTAATGGTGTATGTACCAGTAAAATCAGTAGGAGTACACAAGATGCTTCCATTAATCATCACAGCTGGCTCATAAAATAGCTATGCTAGACGTTCAGGCTCCAGTTCCTGTTATTTCAATATGTGGCTTTAATGGATCATTGGAGCCAAGCACCAAAATGAACCATGCGTTAAAAAATGGGATTAACGGCATTCTCTACCACACACCAACAATAATAACCAAAGAGGTGTATAGTAAGTGCAGCAGTGATTGCAGAATTCAGATAAGAGCATTCTTTACTGAAATATATAAATGTATGTACATAGTGTATCAGAGTATCGGAGCCCGAGGGATGTTACATTTAAAGAATAAAAGTGACCTTGATCTAAAAGGGCTGACATACACACTGCATGTGTCATGCGTGTTTAAAGATCCATGGGAGAGTCTCGATTCACATGACAGGTGTCTTTGTAAGTACAACCGCATTTACATAACATGAAAATCCAGCATTTGCCATCTTAAAGGCCATCGTTCACAGTCATGATAATATCTTGGAACAGTTATTGGTGCCCTTGTCATAAGTGCTAAATGCATTATCTTGCATAGTTGCATTTAGAATATGAAACTTTATGCTCCACATACACAATGAATGTTAGGATTGTTCAGAAAATCTCAGACTACAAAGTAAACATTTAGAATCAAATAAATGAATGAAAAATCATTTTCTTATTTTCTAAATGCACTTCTATCTTCTCAGCTGAAACATACATACACATGATATATCAATTATTCATATGTCTGTAATGTATCAATCTGTGGTCTCCTAAGGTCTTAGATTTGAAAATGGGAAGTTAAATTCCAGAACAGTTGTTGCTATGCTAAATCAACAACAGCAGGCTGCAATGCTTTTATCATATTCCATTCAGAGCAACAAATTTCCCCTGAAATCCCAGGGCATACGCTCGGCTAATGCGTATTGCTAGACCATGGCCTTAAATGATAAAGCTTCCTGTCAGAATGATCCAATACATGTCCTATTGTGTCCACATAGTGTGTAAGCCTGGGCAGATGGTTAAGCCTGTTCATTGCATCATAACTCTTGAGTAGTTGGAGGAAAGCAGGGAATGGACAGAGGTGAGTGAAAAATGTGTCAAGCTGTACAGTAAGGCTGATGGTGTGTAATAAATTTACAGCCCATGATGCAAACTTGGCAAGAAGAATCCTTTGTTTTCCCCCATTTCATTATATTCTTCTGGGCTTTCATTTTTTTTCTGTTATTACAGCCACTCTCTAAATTTACCCCAATCATGGGTATATCGTGAAAGTAAATGCATCTAGACAAGTGCATCACATACACATTGAAGCACACATTAAAGCAAGCGATTTAATATTGTCCAATTATTTGCCCAGTATTGGTCAATTTACCAATTTCTTTGAATTATCTGAGATTTCATACTAAAATAATACTAAAATAAATACAATAAAAAATCTAAACACAAAAAAGCCTGATTGTCAATTTATTTTTTGTCAGTTTAAAACATATCATTTGCTACTTTGCATAACCAGAATACAATTATTTAACAATAAAAATTTAGCATATACCCATTTGCAGTGAGGCAAACAGTTAGTTCCTGCGGAACCCATGTATTCTAGTTCAGTACCAGTGTTTCAGCTGAGGAGTCCCAAACTATTTTTGTCATATCTGCTCCCCTGAGTATCGTGGCTGGGGAGTTCTTTGCTCAGATGCCAATGTCCAAAGTTAGAAGCATATCAAAGGTATTATATTTATCGAGCATGGCGATGCCGTGATGGATGCTACCGTAGTGGCGAAGGAGCACTTTGATGTTCACGGCCTGCTTTGATTAATGAGTGGGCCCTCTGAGAAACTGCATGCAGGCTAAATTAGAAGCTTCAAAATGGCTGATTTGCACTATTGTACTAATTACTTCACAAGCCTAGGGTCAGGGTAAACCGGAGCATCAGCTTCTGGAATAATTAAGAAGGGTATGATAAATCAGAAAAGATTTTTAAATCATAGCCTCTCTGCATTATGGGTTTTATGATGCCAACAGTAAGAGCTAAAATAAGTTTAAAGAAAGCTACTGTTTATAACTATATTGATACTATGGAACAGAGACAACACGTGATACTTTTGACATGAGCATCACAGAAATGTGAGGGTGACAAAGAAAATACCCATCTGACCAAGTTGTAGCTTGGTTTTGTATCAAGCCCATGTATTGATTCCAAGCCACAACACAGATGATAGCTAACCAACATGGGAAGCTGTTTTATTGTTGTTTTGCATTTTCCAGATCATTTTTGTCATACACCAGCATGTTTCCTATTCAGCTCAGCTTCTGGCCTTCTATTCAGTCAGTAACACAATATATCTGTTTTTATACAGTGAAATCGAACCTTTTGACAGCTTGCACCTCAAAATTGACAAAGCATAAATCAATAGCCAGGAAAATAAAACATTAAAGAGCACACCTGACGTGGCTTGATTTGATATTATAAGCAATCTAAATCTCGGGAGTGTGCTGCCATTCAATGGAGAGGTAGAAATATGGAACAATGCAAATAATAAAAAAGTGGGGGAAACCTATGGAAACAGAGAGGAATAGGATGTGTGATGGGAGATTCAGAGCCATTATGGCATAATAAGGGAACATGCAAATGGAACAATCTAAGATCTAAGCAGTACATCGCCATTTTAGTTTCAAAGGATGATTGGCTAAAATTAAGACTAAACATGCTTAAAGTTATTTGCAAGAAGTAGACTATATCATTAGAACACATAACAGGTGAAAAGCTCTAGTCACTTGATTGCTCTAAAAGAATCATCATTGTAGATACAGTTTCTGACAAAGTCTATAAATAGTCCACCTTTTTTGGATAGGTGTTAGTCTCTCAACACATGTTATTTCTGCTGGCTTTGCAGAGGCTACTTTCCTTCCGCCTCTGTTTCTGCGTTCATGTCACTCCAGTGTTGGCTGCAGATATCCATGATTCAGGTCACAGCCAAATAGATTTAGATCATTTCCAGACCACATCATACCATTTCCCTATGTTTTTTTCATCTTTGGAAGCCTGCCTCGTTTACCGACTTGTTTACACCAGAGTCAAATTCACAGTGATTGTTTGTCTCTTTTCTTCCTCACATTATTTGCCCCAGAGATGTTGTACACTCATTGTGCTCTGTGTTCCACCTTATGAGTTTCTCTTTGATAATATTGCAGTTGATGCTACACTAATGGCTGTTCTTGTTTCTCTGTACTAGTAACTGCAATCGTTTGCCATGTCCAGTCTTCCTACATCATTGTCTGCAGATAACTGCTTCTCCTCTTTGCACTTGTCCCCCCAGCTTCTCTGCCCTGTTGTCAGCTCCACATTTCATTTCCTTATGGTCAGTCTTATTCATGCACTATTGTTTTTTTCTTTTTACCAAGTGTTTTATTTAGTAACATGGATTCTGGTAAATTTATTCATGATAATTAGTGGTCTGCTTTACTGTCCTTTTCCTTTGCACTGTCAATTGCTGTGAAAATCCTCCTCCATCACTGGACTGTGGTCCTGGGGCACTGTTTTTACATGCCTCTGTATACCTGTTTATGGACGGTATGGTAATGAAGCTCACCTGGCTTGACTTTAAATGACAAATAATTTTCCAGGAGGGCACAGAAAGACATATACACATTCAGAGCCTTTGGCCCACCAACTGGTTTCCATCACTGGATTCTGCCACTGGATTCCATCATGGGCCAGTGGGAGACTCCTTACATTGCCATTATAATTTTTCTTCTATTGTTGTTTGGTTATATCATTCCATTAGGTAGCATTTACTTTTACTCTCTTCTGTGTCCTCTTTTCACCCCTTGTTTCAAGCGTTTGGGCGTCAGGGTCTTTACTAAGTTTCTGTCTGTTACCCCGCCCCCAACTGCTGTGAGATGTTCACTGTTTGCTTTTCATCAATCCCCAGTCGGTGTAAACTATGTGTCAGCTAAAAAAAAGATCTGACAGTGCGTCAACTCTGAAAAAAACCAAAAGTTGTATTGCACCATAACTGCACAAAATAAGTAAAATATAATTTGCGATACATATCTGTCCTGTGGGACATGGACATGAAGTCAATGTCCCATGGCCATTTCTTAGAACAGTTTCCAAACCTAATCCTGAGGGACCTGAAACAACTCACATTTTTGCTCCCTCCCAGCTCCCTGCTAGATAGTCCGCATTTTTGTGAGAGCCGGGAGGAGCAAAAATATGAACTGTCTGGGGCTCCCCAAGGACCGGGTGGGGAAACACTGTCTTAGAAGCTGCCGAGCATCAGTGTAGTTTGGCCACATGGCGTTTGCTCTGGGATTGCAGCATTAAAAGCTGAGTTATTTCCCAGTAGTGGTTCCTGAGTGGGGAGGATACATGAGTGGAAAGACAGAAAAATGAAAAAAAGTCTTCAAAGACAATGCAGCTCCTCCAAAAGGTGGCTTAAGTTTATCCTGCTGTGGATTTCTTTTGTTTATCAGCCTGGGTTCTTCTTTCTTTTTATGTCAGCAAACTCATGAGGGCAAACTTTTTATTTCTCGAAATATGTGCCATCATCCAAATCATACTGAAGAAACATTTGTTCAACATCAGTCATCATCTTAGCTTTTATATGTATGATACAAAGTCGCCTGAATATTAAAATTTTAAATAAAATATAAAATTGTTGTCATTTCGCATAAGGCCTTTAGGCCTCCAAATGTCGCTGTTTCTCTAGTTATGGTTCATTTTATATGAATATGTCTGAATATACGTGTAATAATGTTTTCACTCAGGTTACAGAGCATGCATTGGTACAACGCGTCACTCTGTCCACCACACAACGGAAGGATTCTCCAGAGTCACACTATCAAAGGAGTCCAGTCTTCATCTCAGGTCACTGGATAACATTCTTGTCTTGCAGCCATACAATATGACCCTCCTACAAACGTATTGGGGGCATCCCTTTCCAGTGACCTCATGACCCCCCATGTTCTTACAATCTATCGTATCTACTGACTTCATAGGAAGACATAGGACCACTGGACTCCATGACCCTGCCCAACACCCAATCCATGCAAGCACTGAATGAAGCAGGAGAAAGAACACATCCCTGTCGAACCCCGGAATCAACTGGGAAGAACGCCGAGGTTCTGCCTCCACTCTGCACAGCACTCACAAAGGCTGCAAAGAAACCCTGCTGATATTTGTGTTTGCACTTGATAAGACGCATCAATGCCAGGATGCAGTCAATTGTAGATGTTTTAGGTGTAAAGCCAGAATGCTCCGGTTGCTGATAGGTCAGTAAGTGATCACAAATCCTGTGGAAGATGACCCTAGCAAGGACTTTATCCGGCACTGAAAGTAGTGTTATCCTCCTGTAGCTGCTGGAATCCCGGTGATCACCCTTCCCTTTCCAGGTAGGGACAACAAGATCCAGTCAGTTGGAATGATGCCTGTCTCCCACATGGAAGATCCCTACAGACTTGCCTACCACTAACTCCTCCGGATAAAATCCAGGGTGTCCTGCAAGATGAAACACCTCCTTCTGGGAACACTTGCAACACTAACACAGCCCTCAGTGACCTTCAGGGTCTTGCCATGTCTCCTACATGACATTAGAATTGACCCAAGTCTGCAATTTCCTCACACAAACTATGTACAAACTCATCAATAACAGCCTGATCTTGGAGTCTGGCCAGGTCCAGCCTCATTCTCTTAGTAGGTGGTAGCCTGCTGAACCTAAGCTGAATATTCAGAGTAGCAACAACAACTCTGCAGTTAGAATTCACAAACTGTGCACTTCTGTTGTCCCTGCAATTCTGCAGGGGTCTCCAGCGTCTGCCCACAAGGATGTGATCAATCTCAAGACATCAATCATCATGGTCAGAACAAACACTGAACCAACAGATAAGACACCCAGAGAGTGACTTAGCCTGAATCTCATCATATGCTCGTTGAAAGGAGTGATACCAAGCATCATCAGGGCGTACAGATCTACCACAGCAATGGCAGCCATCAGAGCGACCAGACCAATAATAGATCTACCCACCTACAGAGATCTGGCCACTCCATGATCTGCGTACCTCAGAGAGTGCCACCACTGAAATGTGGAATTTACAAAGCTCTCAGATAAGGACCCAAGTGCTGCAGTGCAGCGCGTGACTCCTCAGCATCACGCCAGTTCCAATCCCCAGTAGGCCTGACCCTATTGGCTCTCTGGCGGTTTAGAATCTTCTCGGAATGAGGCTCCCGAAGGATTTCCTCCATCCCCTTCATGATGCGTGCAGCCTTCCTGCGGGCGGCTGCAGCAGAGATACTCCCACAGAGAACAGAAATGAGTCCTGTCTGCTTTGCTGGAGCTGCGGGAAGTTTGTACAGTGGCTAGAGTGCCAATCCCACCACCAACCCCCAGGTTTTTCCCTGAAAGTTGCAGGATCGCTTGCAAACCTGGATGCAGTTTACCATCATACCTGGGACATTGTTTTCACTGTACACATTTAAGCATCGCCAGATTTGGTTGGCTTATTAATGGATGTCAAAATATATATTATATTCAGGTTAATGCAACATATCACTATAAAATTTAGTTTGTCTCCAAATTGCCCATAGTGTGTGACTGTGTGTGAACGTTGGCGTGCATGTGTCCTGCGATGGACTGGCGTCCCTATTAACCTGACATATGCTCAAGACATTGGTAACCAGGATAAGTGGTTAGAAGATGGATGCATATCTGAATATGGATCTAAATCTAAGATTCTGTGTGTTAATTCAAAGTGCGTGTGGCTTATTCCATTATACTCTTTTCCTCGCCTAATTACTTGGTTTCCTGATGGTGTAACATTTCCATAAAATATCTCTCTTAACGTAAATATCAGTTTTCCACAATTGCTGCCAGTATATCTTTTTTTTTAAATAATCTTCTAATTTTTTGTGAAATCCAGTATATATTTCATATTATAGAAGTTTCTTTTTTGAGATAATATAATACAAGTGAAATAATGAACTCAAAATGAAAAATGTATGCTCTAAGGTCAGTTTCACAATGGTATTACAAAAAAGTGCACATTCCCACATGCAAAAATAATGTATTTTCATTACGAGGTGCAATGTTAATGTGCCCACACTGTCTTAAGTAATGACTATGATTATCTCCACATTTTTTCTTGTATTATTCCCATAATTTATCTCCCATAAGACTGAAAATTAGATTTCTAATACTACTTAATCTATGCAGGACTAAATCACCAAAATGTTAATTAGCAAAATTAATCATATTTCTATTACTTAAACTAAGAAGCAATCAAGACTCAGGAGGAGAAGAATAGAAGCAAAGCATGCATTAGCATTAAGAGTGTTGTTAAGGGACATTTACATTTGATTTAGCTTTTATAACTAATTAAAGTGAAGCTGAACAATTTTCCTCTTTCTTAATAAACATCTGATTTTTTTGTGAAGATGAGGTGTAGTGGCGTAGTAAAGGAAAGAGAAAGCAAGAGGAGCGATGGCAGGGTAGGGACAAGAATATTCCCATAACCCTAACCCAGTACAGGTCCAGTACACAATCACATCTTAACTGCATGTCTTTGGATTGCAGGAGGAAAACCCACAGTGTTCAAACTCCACACACATAAACCAGAGGTGGGATTCAACCTCCTGAGTCACCAATATAGAAATCAGCAAAACAAATATCAAGTAACAAAAATAACTACAGTTATGCAACACAGATGAGAGTTAATGCCATGATGAAGACAAATAACCAGATGCCCCCTACATAATTTATAATATTAAGTTAACCTATGCAGTTCCAGCACCTTCCTGTCTAAATACAGATTTACTGGTTGTCACACAGTTATCTGAGAGCAACAGTTCAACAGAGAGGTTGACAGAGGCGCCGAGGAAGATGTGCAATTTTGATAATGATACTAATAAATTAAAATGCTAATAACTTAAAATGAATGGTAACAAATGGATAGAAATAGGCCAGAAGTGTGGATTCTTTCGTACTGAAATTAAAGAGAAGTGTTATGATCCTGTTGTCTTGTTTCCAAACGCATTACTCTCCATGAGCAATTACAATTAAAATCACCATTACAAGGGTGCTTCAGGAATGCAGATGACTGGCTCGCTGTCTTTGTTCAGTATAACCCTGTTCTCTGTGAGCTGTCACTCCTAGCACACTTACTTTATGTGTATAGCCTGAATGGAAAACTGGATAGAATATTGAGTGTAAGATTATGATTAATATAACGGACTCAGTTATGCACATTGATGCAATGTGCAGTTTCTGTTTAGTCTGTTTAGTTCTACTGTACAAAGGTGATCTTTTGGTTCTAAATATATATCTTAATAAAAACACATGAACTGCAATTTAGCATCCATACAAAATAAAATGTAATAAAAAAATTATAACAAACAATTACGATACAACCAGTTAGAGTTTAAAGAAACTAATTATCTGACAACTTTTAATTGTGAGGTTAGCCCTCAACAAATACAGTATGATATTCACTGTGACATATGTGACATTAATAAATAATTAGAAGTATTCATAGACCTTGAGAGGTTCTGATTTGTAAAAAATATATAATTAAAGTGAAACCACAGAAAATGGCAGCCAATTAAAGTCTTGTCTCTTTTGTAGTCATGGCAGACAAGACGGTTCATAGCCTTACATCCACAAGGGAGGAACACAATAATTAAACAATAACTACAAAACCTGTGAATAATATTAAAGTAATACTTTAAGTCCTCAGTGATCGTGATCTTTCAGTATTTAGTTAGCGAATAATGGGCTGACTTCTAATGGAAGAGAGTGTAAATCACAGCAAAATTTAGCTCAAAGACAAGATGAATGAATTATTCCACTCCTCTCCCACTTGAGATTCGATACATTAGTTCCAGAAGTTGCTTTATACTACATTAGTATAATAAAATATAAAGTAGCAAGTATGCTTTTTGTGTATGATAAAATGTTAAACATCTTTTTGTGAAACAGCTCTGCTCTATATAATGCAATTTAATTGAGGTATAATAAATTACATACCTTTACCTGTATGTGTGTTGTCTTAATAGTATGATTCATATAATAAAAAATACTCCAGTAACTCACCATGAATTATTTTATATACAATAATATATAGAACTGTGTAATTATTGCTTTTTGTAGGATACTCTATCTTTACTTTACTAAGGGTGTCCCTATCAGTATTGCCAGCCCAAACTCAAACTGTTATCAGCAACAGTTCGGCCTGCGATGGGGACTGTCATTGACTCATGCTAAAAACAGCTTGACATGAAAGTAGCCTTTTAAAACCATCCCCCTAAGAGTGGAATTATTTTGCATGCTCAGTTTTCCTAAGTCCCTTCACTGCACTAGAACACCTCACAGTCTTGGGTCTTCCTATTATTCCAGTTGTAAAGGAAACACATTAAACAGATTATGGTGTAATAATTGAAGAAACAACATTGAACTATTTCAGCATATTGGCTTATTGCTTAACATCGGTAATAATTGGAACCTTCACACAGCAAAGAATTCAAAAACATTGATAGCAAAGTTAGAATGATAGAATTTTCTAGATTACCTACAGCTCTGATGGAGGTTAAAAGCAATAATCCATTTTAAAACTAAAAATAGAGTCAACAGAGGACACAGGACTGTCTTCCATCCTTACCCTTCAAGTTTCTGTTTTTTATAAGCACATAGTACAACAAAATGCTTACTTAGGTGCCAATTACAACATTCTTTTTTAACACAACAAATGCAGAAAACTCCTGCAAACCTGTATCAGGTAAATGGTTGTAAGATGGATGGTTGAATGGAGGAACAACAGTAAATAACAGCAGGTCTCCTACGCAAATACTTTGCACAAACATAGTAGTGATGCTGTCACACTATCTATCCATATATATGCACAAACACACTGACAACAGGCATGCATTAAAAATTAACCGTTTGTTGAGGCGGCTTCACATGTATCACACATATGTACTGCATGATTGTGAAGTTTTATGGCCGTTTACTAGCCTTATGGTGCGAGGGGAAAAGATATCTCTGTCTCTGAATCTGTTGCTGTGACTGCTGATGGTGCTGTACCCTGTGCCAGAGGGGAGATGGTAGAAAGTGTTCGAGCTGGGTGATTGGGGCCTTTAATTATGCTGTCGGCAGTTCTGAGGCAGCGTGTGGTGAATCTGTCTTGATGGGAGCTCTGTTTTATTGATGACCGGAGCTGTCTTCCCCACATTCTGCAGTGCTCTGCCATCTTGTACAAGGCAGTTGCTATACCAAGCAATTACAGAGCCAGTGAGAATAAAAGCCACTGTGGACCTTTAGAAGCTGGCAAGAGTTTGATGGTGACATTTCAATTTTCCTCAGCCATTTTAGGAAGTTAAGGTGTCAGTGGCTTCTTGTCTCCATGTAAATCTTCCTGAGGATGAAACCAGCTCCTTGGACTTGCTGATGACAGAACTCTGTCAGTTCCAACATCCGGTAACAGAGGGTGGTTCTTGCTTCTAGATCTAGAAGCTTGGTGACCAGTTTTAAGGGAATAAAAGTGTTGAAGTGCTGGTGTGGTGCACACAGGACGTTCCTTTTGAAGAGGTATAAAAGGTGTTAAGTCTTGCAGAGAGATATCTATTGACAGGATGGCATTAGGTTTTACTTTATAATCCAAATCCACATCCTCATAGAAGCTGCTATACTATAATTGTAACTTATTGCAAAAGTAGACTTTTGTTGCATGTTTGAATGCTGCCCTATAGTTATACCTGCGTTTCTTTTATGATTCTTTGCCTCTAGACTGTGATGTGTTGCTGGTGAAACTTCATCACATTCTGAATAGGAAATGAGCAGATTATTTTAACAGTGGCACAGTTGCTACGTTTTTTATGAATCCTGTGACAGACATTGCATACTTTTTTAAGTTTGATGAAGCGTTTCTGAACCTGCCCCACTGGCTGTGAGAATGTAAATGATTTTTAAAAAGATTTATAGACAAACTATAGGTGTGGATGCTGCTAGGATTGTCGATTGAGCCATATTATAGGACAACCTCTGTTAGTGTATCGAAGGAACCTCAGAATCCTCCCTGTGATTTATTATGGGTGCAAGTACAACCTCAAATAGTATATTGTGTACAGAGACTTGGACACGAAAACTAGCAAAGCTGGAAAAACAGAACTAAAAGAAAAAGGTCTTGATTTCACTCCAGGAACCAGTCACCCTAAGAAGAGCAAAGCAAATATAAACACTTTAAGTAAACCCATGGGTTTTCTAATGGGGAAGCTGATTTAAAACTTACAATTCCAATTCCTCAGGCATTCCAAGTTTATATCTTAATTAGTTCCACATTTTCAGGGTTCATTGTCAATAACTTCTAATGATTTCTAGGTTAGATCAATAATTTTGTCTCCTTTCAATGTTGGAGCACAGGTATGCACATAATGTCTTGCTGTCTTCCTCAGGTAACTTTAATATACAAAGGTTCTTAGCTACATTCAGTGGGTATTTGGCCGGCGATGGGCAGTTTCTTGCGTAGCATTTCCTTGGACGGTCCTCCTTTCCCATCCACCTGACCATTCAAGGTAAAACCGTGACAAATTTTTTCATTTCAAACTTCAAGAAAGCATTTCCTAATTCATTAAATTAGTGTCAAATGTCATTCAACAGCTTTTCAATTGCTATTCATTTTGCTAACAGTATTTTGACAGTGCATTGTTGTCCTTTGTCAAAGTAAATGCCAGTGT
>JAODUD010000095.1:25675881-25687696 GCA_026784285.1 Stomatorhinus walkeri
AACCACTGTAGCTGGGCACAATGAGACAGAGACCAGTGAAGAAACCACTGTAGCTGGGCACAATGAGACAGAGACCACAGAAGCACAGACATCATCGACAAAACCAAGAAATGGACTTGGAGGGCAGTGACAGCTGGATGTCTTTGAAACCACAGAATATCAGCCATAAGTGCTCAGAAGAACAGAAATGCTGTAGGCCTGAACCCTTTGTTCTTAAGGTTAGAGCTTCTTCAGTTTCATTCTGTGGTATTTAAGGAGAAAGCCTGCAAAGTTTGCAACACATGCAATAAGTTAGTACTATCAGCAAACATGAGGGTAGATCTGTAAAAGTGTAGCTCTGCTGTGTGGTGGCATCAACATCAGCTTGTTTAAAATGATCTGTGATCTGTAATTTTCTGGCAAGGAAAAGTGTAGTCCTCCAGGTGGAAATTTTTTAAAATTTATCTCACCTATTAAAATATGGCTGTCTGGATGACCCCCTACTTTTCAGAGGACAGAGATTGCAAACACAGTTAGATCAGAATCACAACTTTTCAGCAATAATTGATGGAAAAACTATCTATCAGGGATCAAAGATATTACTGTTAATGAAAACTCACAAAAATATAGTGAAATATATTCTCATTAATTACAATAAAAATAAAACTGACCGCGTGAATCTTTACATATTTTTATTGCATGAATCAATAGCTTTTAAAAGTAGATTTCTTCCAAGTTATGCTAAACAAACCATTGCTGTAAATGACTAAACTAATCAGAGGTTGCAGTTTGTGATCACTTTGAGTATGACCTAATATCATTATGGGCAGTATTTATTTTCTGCATAGCTCACACAGTAAAGTTTACTAGACTGGTGAAGATTTTTAGTTAGGTGACATATATTTGGGCAGACTTGGTCAAATCTGTTGCAGACTGTGGCTAAGTGTCCCACAAGGAAACTGTGTTATCTGTTGGATTAGAAATGACCTGCCTCGCTGGATTCAAAAAGGAACACAGTTCTTGTTCTTGTTACTCAGCATGGCAGGTAGTATAGCAGTTGATTTTTATAAGAATGAGCAGGGGTAGTCACTGTCTATTTCAGAATGGTGATTCGGGGAGAATCAGTAACTAAAGACCAGAGGCCTGTGTTTTAGGCCTGTTTAACTGTGCAACAACATTCCTTCAGCCACCAAGTTCCCACCCCTCTATCATAAAAAGTAATCTCTTATAGACCTTAATCGAAGATTTTTGGTAATGTTACTTGAAGTGTTGACTCTAGTCAATGACTCGCCACTTGATTCGGACTCAAGTCTTGGACCCAATGACTCGAGAAGACTTCAGGTTACAGTCCCCCTCTGGATACCATGACATTAATTTTATCGTTTCAGTGTATATTAATTTTCTACTGTCTGCATTTTCAATTAGCTAAATGCAAGGTCTCCTCAGATAATTTGTTGGAAAGATGCATCACTATCTGTATATACACGGACATAAAAACTGTGTGAGCACAACTGTGAGTCAAACCATTGAAAAGACACTCTCTTTTCGACTTCTCTCTGCTTATAAAGAACGTATACTACAATGTACTGTGGTGAGTTTTTTGCTGCAGCAAGTTTTAATCACTAAAGGTATAAAACTGACATAGGTAGGGACTCAAGTTACATGACTCAGAACTTGACTTGTACTCGAGTCACAAATTTGATGACTTAGGAATTGACAGCAAAAATGATGGAAAGACTTGGACTCGGTTTGGACTTGAGAACAAATGACTTGTGACTTGACTCAGACTGCAATGTATTGACTCGAGACATGATTTGGACATGCCAAGGAATTACTTGCTCCTACCCCTGCATTACATACCTTCAAAATGCATTATAATGGTCAGTATAATAATTAAGGATGATTTGTACTACATTTTGAAGGCATCGATAGTGTATTATAGATGAGAGCTTCATAAAGCATTCATTTGCATATTGAACATAGATATTATAAATTACGCCATTTGATGATTATTTATTTTTACATATATAATTTTCATTCTCACCTTCCCTTTTTTAGAACTGACTTTAAAACATGGAACCTTAAGCAGAGACTGGCCAGTCCTGGATTCTGCTTGTCATACAGACTTACTCATTCCTTAAGTTGCTTTGGTTTCTTCTACTGCATCTCTCCAGAAGTTGACAACTAACAGTAGCAAGAATGCTCACTAAAGCAGCATAAAAAGACCAGGAAGTGTTAACACGAGAGCAACAAAGATATCCAAAAACCAGAACATCCCACAATTTCTAAAGGCAGATAACACCCAAAAGCTGTAGACTCTCTGTCATACATCCCCAGAGGAACACTTCAAGGTCAAGATTAGGGTACTGGATATTCTGGATATTTAGTTCAAAAAGCAATTTGAACAAGAAAGAAGAATTACATGATTCAGACACTAGAAAATACTCTGTTAACTGGTGATGTAGTGAATAAATGGCAAGCTAAATAAAGCTTCTCTCAGTGCTGTTATCTAATCCAGTTAGTTCAAGTTATGAAACTGCTAACTCTCTCTAGGGAATGCTGAGACAGGTCCATGGCCTGTTTTAAAATACTTGTACGTTTATTATTAGGTGCCTGGCTCCTGAGCAGAACTGTAATGCTCTGAGAAGGTTAAAGACACTACACGATGCTACAGCAGTGCCTTAAACGTATAGCAGAGTGTCCTGTAATTGAAAAACTGAGTGTTCTAATTAGTTAATGACACAGCAGCTAATTTAAAATTTAAATTGGCCTGCATAAATGAAAAAGCAATATGAATGAATGTTTAATTAGATTATTCTGAATCTTAGAAAAGCTATTGCTTGTGTTTACATATTAAGATCAGTCTATTAATAAATGTGTTAAAATCATTTAACGTTCTAAGGTAGTGATCACCGTTCTAAAAGTAGATGGGAAATATACAGTTAAGTTGATTTTATAAAGATACGTTGATTTTATCATGTTAAACATAAATGGGGTGGCACAGTGGCCCGTTGGACAAGGGTTTGGATCTCCATACCCAGCTCCAAGTGTGTGGAGTTTACAGGTTCTCCCCATGTCATTGTGGAGTTTCCTCCAGGTACTCTAAGATTAATTGGAGTTGCCATGTTGTCCGTAGGTGTGAATGGTATGCATGCCCTGGGTTGGTGCCCCATCCTGGGTTGTTCCTTGCCTTGTGTCCATGGTTTCCAGGTAACCTTGCACGGGAGAAGCAGGTATACAAAATGGATGGGATTTCACAACTTCACAATATAATATCAAATGCTATTTTTTTGTAAAATTAAGGTAAATAGAAAAACACCATATTTAGTGTAGCACCTTAATAACTGATTCTTATCACAATTGGTAAAATGTGTAATGTTCAAAGTGAGGTATTTATATAGCTTGCTTTTGCAGGCAATTCAAGGATGAACCTAGATGATTATATAGTTTGCATTTCTGTGCAGCGTTTTTTACAAACTGTAAAAGAACTGTAAATTAACTACAATTATACTATTCAGTATTCGGCCATTTCTGCAATATGTGTCCTGTGCAATTTTGGAATGTTTACTATGCACATGATATTGTGTGTTTTAAAAATCCCTGCTAAGCATGGATTTTGAACCCAAGAGAGATGTTTCAATATCTCTCAAGGGATTAGCAACTAAGAATGAAAAAAAAGCTTCTCACACTACTTTTCCCTGCTAGAATTGCTGATCAGATATGCTGCCCTATTCTTGGGTACAGATCATGATGAATAGTCTCATGCACACACCTGAAACTTTTCGCCATTTGGACTATATCCAGTACCAACTTTGTTGACCCCTATGTTCCAGTAGAGAGGAGACCTATAGAGGAAAAATGAGTATATCCCAATAGATTGCAAGACCTGGTTTGCACATCCTTCTCTTAAAGTGATCATGTTAAATAACCAAGTGTGTATTACATCTGTTGTTCCTCAAACACACTGTGCCACAGAAACATAATCACAAATAGTGAAATATTTCCTAAACATTCCAATTACTCACTTTATGACAATATTAATAAAAAATGTGATTAAAATATACCAACCAGCTGACAAGTTTCATGTTGTCCTCTTTTTTGGCACAAAACTTATCGGCCTTGTATACGGCCAGTTTCTATTCTCATCTCTGCTGACCTTTGCACCTGCTTCCAATTTAAGTGCTAATGCTGTGTAGCCACTGTTAATTGCAATCCTTACGTATAGCCCATTGCCATTATCAGTACATCTGATAGTAGAACTGCAGACTGGGTGACTCAGACGACGTCTCCATATTTATCAAATTTTCAGCTGTGAACCATTTTGCCTCCAAACTGGGATTCAGGGTTTCCCACAGGCGGTAGATTTTACACACGTTGTAAATTCAGTTAAATGAAATGTGTGTCAGGGCAGCACAGGGGCTAAGTGGGTGGCACTATGGTCTTAGACCTCCATAGCTAATGTTTGGAAGCCCAGCTTTTGCTCTCTGTTAGAATTTACATGGTTTTCACCCATGTGCACAGGTTACCTCACACGGGCCAAAAAACGTACTCTGGTTAGTTTGTATCACTAAACGGTCTACTGTGAATGTGAGGGCAGGCCTGTTCCCTGCAATGGACTGGCATTCCATCCAGCGTGTCCCCAGCCTTGTGTTCCATGCTGCCTGGAATTGGCTGCAGACTGACACCCTAACCCTGCATTGGTTTATGGAAGATGAATGGGAGGGTGCATAGTGTCTTTCTTGTTTGCCACTTGAGAGTAAAACCACCAGTGGACATCAAGCTTTACTCTTCACCGTCACACTGATGCTTTTCTGTTAGCTGCCAACATGGACATCACCATGACTTGCAGAAACATCAAAGGTTTGATCCTGCACTCTAAAATGCACCATTAGCCAACTGCAAAAACTTGGGTTACTGAGTATATTTATGCCAGAAAATTCTATCCTAAAAGCCAACACATACAGCAAGAATTTTCTGGGTAACTAATTCTGGCTAGGTCAGAAATATGCTGTTTTTTTAATTGTTTTGTTTTCTGGGCACACAGTAAATCTGCAGCGCAAATAATTGGGGTGGACCTATTAAAGTGTTTGCTTTACAGCATCAGGCACGCTCTAGTATAAGAAGTTTGGAGAAAACAGTACAGCCTCAAGGCAGTATAGCCAGCATATCCCCACAGAAAAGGGATTATTAGACTACACTTCATAGTGCATCCATCCTTTGCCAGCAAATAAAAGGCCCTTCCAGATACTGCCAAAGCAGCTCGACTGCTCTGGCGGAGCATTATTTCTGTGAATTACCTAATTATTTACAAAACTGTAAAAGTCTAATATGCACCGCCAACTGTTCCTGAGTCTGCCAGGATGAGCAGCATTGGAAAATTAGTAGTAAGACTGCAAACAAAACAGTACTATTACCAGGCCACCAGGCTGTCCTCACATTCAGTCCCCGCTGGCCTCAATCGAGTGGGGGGGCTTTGCAAATAAACAAAGCCACACAGCAGCTAATAAACTCCCGCCCTAATTACTGGCTGCAGATGCATCAACTGAGGCAAATGAGATGCGGAGAACCATTAATTATCTAATGAAGCCGGCAATGCCGTAGACAAGGTGGAGCTGATTAAATATTAAACAGGAGCATATGGGGAGGACTGGGCTTCAGGAGAGAGTGTGAGGGGGGAGGAGGGAGTGAAGAAATGGAAGAGAGACCTCACATCAGGGAGATGAAAGAGGGGCATGTCACTGGCAAGTGATGGCTGTGACAAGAAGGTTTGCGCTCGGAGCTGCAAAGAAGGCAATTAGAGGTCCAGAGGAGAGCGAAACAAAGCAGAGGCGCACGGGTGACATGATGAAGCCCGACTTCTGAGGCTGTGCAGTAATGAAAGGTGCAGCACTGCTGGGAGCGACAGGCTCAGCCGAGGCTGAAGTCACGGGCCCGGGGTTTATGGTGCCATAAGCTCAGTCCTGCCATGCGGCTCCTGTCACAGTCTCTGTGGATCATCGTGCTGGGAAGCAGCGAACTGCAGCTCTAACCTGCAAGCCTTTGCTCTTTAAGATATTTGTTGTAGAAGGAGGGTAAGAATCTGCCATGCACTCAGACCATAATTTGCATAATGAGGGTGTGTGTGTGTGTATGTGTGTGTTATTTAAGTCAGTCACCAAAATGGACCATTATAAGATTCATAGAATCATATGTAGAGGGTATTGTTTTACCCTGCTTCAGGTTCCTCTGAGGAACAAACCAAAAATCCTTTATGGGTCTTTGCACAACCTCCATTCTTTGCAACCTTCAAGAGTGATAATTTGGAGTCAAAATTCTACATTTGCACTGTGTCAACTAGTTTACACATGAATAACATGCTCAGCACTGGCAGTTGAATAAAGAGCATAACTAACAGAAGTAATATGATTACATTAAGGATTACCAAAACATGGTTTCAATCCATTGTACATCACTGGGATGCCCAAGATTTGCTAGGGCATGAAATGATTTGGACGAGTGACTGCTAATCCAATGATGCTGTATCTCTGGAGTAAACACAGACAGCTGTGACAAATTGTGGTGTCACTCTACAGTGAAGAGTCTCAAGATCAATAAGAATAATAATGGTACCCTTTAAAAAGTCCTTGATTCATATTTAGAACACCTCTCCATTTATTTAGTGTTTCTGATACCCATATCTCCAGTGATCATGATAAGTTTGGAGGAACTTGTACTATCGTGGTTATCTGTAAATATCAGCTTCAAATTGGGACCAGTGTTGCTCTTTGACGATGCAGTTTTTGCAAAATGTAAATGCAATTTGGGCACAAACAGTTAGGCCTCATTATAACTCTGTGAGTTGCCTTGAATTACTTAGAAAATTCATATCAAAGCATTTATTGTAAGACCTGATTTATGGCTACAACATACAGTTAATTGGGATTAAATGTAATATGACTCACCTTTGTTAGTGTGTTAGTTTTACATTCAGTTACTTCAAAGGTAAAGTTGAACATTTCACTTTGTGCCTCCATTAACATTTACACCCCACTGCATATATGCATATGTTTACATGCATCTGGTTGCTGTTGTCATCCCACATCAAACACTGGAACGCTGCCAGTCATCGTCCTCCTCTTGACTGCAGGCAAATAAAAAAAGGTTTACACAAAGCACCCTACTTTTCACTAAAGGATTAATTACTTTCTTAAAATGAAAATATAATTGCTGGAATACTAAATGATGTTTTCCCTTTTGCAGTATGAGATCAAAGGATTGTAAATGACATGAATACCTTATTGATGCAGTATTTAGTGGACGACACAATCTCTGATTAAACAGGTTTGTTATCAGGAATAGAGAAACCGAAGAAAGGAAATCTGAACAAATTATCCTCTGTGTTAAATTCCCCAATCTTTATATTAATAATTATTGCCATCCTAGATTTTTTATTATTAATAAATTTACAGCCTTTAAGCCACCATACCATCAATACCCTTCAATAAATATTGCATTTTCAATATATTAACCTATGCAATGTTTCGAAATCATTACCACCCAACAAATCAAATCTAAAATTTATCATTTCCAGTTTGTCACTGGCAATTATAAAATTATGCCAGAATTATAATTATAATTCTGTGTAAATACAGGCACTTGATGGCTCACTGGGCAGTGATATAGACTTGCACCTGTGAGTGTGCAGTTTGCATGCTCTCATTGTGTTTGCACAGGTTTGATCTTCTCCCACAGTCAAAAGACAAATGGTCTATGCGGATTCATGAGCATTTTGTCTATAATGTGTGCTTATATATGTGATGTTTCCTCTTAACTCACTGTGACCTTACTTTGGAAAAGTGGTACAAGAAAATGGATAGATAAAATGGTTAAATAATCACATACAGTGATGGTTATTATTGAGTTAATCCTGGCAATAATTTGGTATATAATTAATGCCAGTTAGCAGAGCCTGATGGCATGTGGAAAGCCATGGTTTTGAAATCAGATGTGATCATTGCACCACTATTAGTTACCCTTCATCAGGATATCCTAAATTTCTTTTCCGGAATCTGAATTCAGTCAACTTTACTCTCAGAAGCTGTCCAATATGTATGACATGTGTCATATTTTTAAAGCAAGATGCATGCATAGTGAGTTTGGATTCAGATGACAAATTAAAATTAGCATAGAGAGTTAGACTTGCTTATTTGCTGAATTATTTTTTTTGCTCTCTTTACGCCCAAACCCCAGTAGTGGTTCAACCTCCGAGTACTGAACGTAAGCACTTACCTAACAAAGCAGCACTTAACTAAAATAAAGAAGTTTCAGTCTTACCTACGCATCTTTCACTTATTGTTGTTCTTCTACTTAATTCCCACCATGCTACTGAATTATGGATTTGACATAAACAGACATGTTTATCCCAGATCCTTACTAAGGGCTATTATGATATTATACACATACTTCTAGTGTTAACATACATATATTAATTTGTACTGTTTTCTAATTAAACAGATTGTGAAATCGTTTATTGACTTTTTCATCATGCGTGATTTCATTCAAAATGAACCTATTCGGATGACTCCCAAATATTTATGTGTATGAGCATTTAATTCATATATTAAATGGAATACTAACCTACATGTAACTATAATTAATATGAATGTGTGTGACATGCAACCATTCTATCTAAGGTGTACCTTCCTATATGCTAAATGTTCGAAACATCTAAACCGCGAACCCATTAGAGTAAGTGGTTATTGAAAATGGACGAATGAAATATAGCTAGGTATAAACTTCCCATATATCATTGTGGCTGTCACAATGTGGTTCTAGCTGTGACACAAGTGCATATAACATTAAGGCTTTGGCTGTTACATGTATACAAGAAAAAAGAAAAATGTGTGTACAAAAAGAGCTTCACCTGGTTAATAGTATCTCTCTGAATTAGTCTCTGAAAATCTCTCTTACAGGATAGCCATTTATGAAAGAGAAAGAAATGATATAAATTACATAAATATTATGTATGAATATGGAAATGGAATAAATGTTTCTCTGACAGTTTACACCCCATATTGGGCATACTTAGTTTTTGTGCCTGTCAGTGTGTGGGCAAGCTATATCTGACATTATTTCATGCTTTTTACTGGCAGCTGGAAAGAACTGTAAGTTTAAATGGTTCAGTTCGAGAACACAGAAAGCAGAGCGTGGTCAACAGGGAGTAGATGCACAAATTAAGGATACAGTAATCCTACTAAAATAATTAGAGGTAAATGAACATGAGTATTTAATGTGATACTACATTAAAATTGTCAGTATTACACCTGTATTTTACAAACCAGTTTTGTTCAATGTAATGGTCAGCACTGATTCAGAATTTGCCTGCTATCCGGTATTTATATTAAGCTTTTAATATACTTACACTTAATATCATTAAAAACAATTTTTTACAGGAAATTTTTCCTTTAGCACATGTTTATGAACAAAGTGAAAAAGCATGTCTAATACAACAAAGTAGTTATATGGGTAAATGAGGAGGTTTAGTAATATTTGTTTGCATTCTGAATAGACACACTTAATCAACATCTATTATTAGTCAAGAAGGTGGGCTGATGCATGTGTACACCAAATCATCGCATTAAGATTTCAGTTCTCAGGTTGAGAAGTAAACTATCAGAGCTTAGTTATGAGCTATCAGATATAAGCCAAAATGTTCATATTAGAGTGGAAAGATACCTTTATAGTACAGGGACAAAAACATAAAACTGAAACAGAATTGCTTTGAACAAACGTTAGTGTTTGTTGAAAATCTAAAATATAAACATATCTGACCACTCGGACCATAACTGAGTTGAAGACAATGCACATTTCATTGCTTTCTTCAGGATTAGGATATTGTGGTCTGGTGATTTGTGTGATGCTGGGGTAAGACAGATCAAACAAATGAGTAACATAAATGCCAAAGTAATATTTTATGGAATCAAGTCAAATCCCCTTGAAAAATATTACAGACCTGCAAACCTCTGTCTAAAGCATAAAAAAATCCCCCTGGGTCATCATGACGAAAAAATATAGCTGTGCTGTCAAAGTAGCTTGTTGCAACAGTGATTATGGAAATTAATACATATAAAACTGGCTTAACCACAGTGAGTCCAGCCTATCACCCCTCCATCCTTGCCCAACGTGCTGCTGATGGGAGAGGAAATCAGCTGTTTACCAAATGCCTGTGACAGTGGCCATGACCAAACATAACCACTAGAGGGGGCCAACAGTCAAGTAGCCAGGTATGAGCCAATGCAGTAACCTAACAGATGTTGCAATTAATATATTCAATAATGACAGTACAAAGACTTCCAGCACACCATACAGCAGCCTTCATACTCAAGTAAAAGACCGCCCAAAGGGAAGTCAGCAACTAGATGAAAAAAAACATACACAAAGAGTAGGACTTAACTGGTAGAGAGTAATGTGATTGCTTTAAAAAAATAATAAATAAATTTAAAAAGTAACAGTATTTTGCCACACACAAAACCATGCCCCAGCTGTTGTCGCTCTAAAAATGCAGGGTTTACTTAGCTGTACTGATCATTTCCTAGTAATGTATCAATTTAGTATGATTTCATACACTGTTTGTGTTTGTTTTTTTCAAAGTGCTACTTAATCAAGGTTATCACCATGAGAAATGCATTTGCAGTTACAGCACAACCTGTGAGATGCAATATGTCTTTTTAATTGCCCTACACAATTATAAAGACTTATTAAATCGCATAAGTTATTGGCCGTTGTACCTATATTTGAGTCTTCCTGTGATGAATAAGGATACATATATCTTAAATGCTGCTTTAATAAAGCTATCTGCTACCTAGATATATTTGTAAAACAGCAATATTAATTTGAAAGAGATACTCACTTGTCTGTTTACATATATAGAGAGGTAAGGAGCATGCACTGATTACAGTGTCTTGCCGCACTCACCACACGATTAACCACCTCAGGGATGAGAACCTGAGTGCAGCCATGTGGCAGGTGATACCTCAGCACCACACAAGTCCGAGTGGACCAGTCTGAGGTTTTTTTCCAGTGGCTGTAGCGCCAATCCTACCACCAACCCCCAAGTTTTTCCCTGTAAGTTGGAGGACCACAATATAAGGCTGGATGTAGATTAACATCATACCCAGGATGAAGCGACTGCAGGTTAATGGCCTTGCTCAAGGGCCCAATGGAGTAGAATCACTCTGGCCATTTACAGGATTTGAACCAGAAACCTTGCATTTACTGGCACAGAGCCACCATTCCATCCCATGAATATGTGTGTATATCTATGTATTTATTAATTTTTTAAAGAAGCCTTATTGATTACATTTTACATATGCGATTCTTAAAAATAATTAATAATTTAGCAAATAACATTTTAATTATAAGACAAATTATGCACAAAATGTGCATATCACTTAAGGTATTTCTCTAGTCACCCTCACACATATACATAGAAATACTTTTTATGATTACACCTTTAATTACTATTAGGACTAGATAATGATATAAATACCATTAACCTTATTTGCATAGTCATTTTCACTTTCGGAAACTAGAAAATACTGAAGTCGCAATAAACTTCAAGGTAACCCCCGGAACAAATAAATATCTCAAATAGCAACATGCAACACAAATCACAGCAAACTGGCTAATTGTATAATGCATGTATATCTGTGCTGTCATACTGGTTAAATGTGTGTCTAGCCCAGCGGTTGGCACTCTTATCCGCAAAGGGCTGCTGTGTGTGTGGGTTTTCGCTGCAACTCCCTAATTAGATTACTAATTAGAGGACTGATTGGCTGAAGAGTCCTCACACCTGGGT
>JAODUD010000095.1:25703317-25730468 GCA_026784285.1 Stomatorhinus walkeri
ACTGTTTTCCAGTGTCGTCCCCCCCTCCCCCCCCCCCCCCCACATTCAAAATGCTTCTGATGCCCCTGTGCTATATGTTTGGCACTGCAATACTGTTTTGGGCCATATACATCCCCTTGACTTAAAACAGCCCTCTAGAGCACGTGTTGAAAAATTAAAAGCACTTAAGTCAGAGGCAGAATGTAAATAAGTGTCATTTACATACAGCATGTCCATATTTCGGTGTTTTTCTGCTTAAAATGTGTATCTAGCTTAAGTGCAGGTAAACCCCACACTTAAATCGATGCTTGAAAAAAAGCTTGCAGTTATGTGCTTTCTTGGCTTAAGTGTATGGGAGAATCAACCACTCAAAAAAAAGTTAAATAATCAATAGGGTTAATTATATTGGGAACTAAATATGAGACTGAGGTGAAAACAGTCAGCCTTACAAATTATAAATATCACGCTTTTCAGCACTGCATAATTGCACTGTCAGCCCACGGAATACCTTAAGAGGTAAATACAGATATTTCTATCTTTTTGAGACCCAGATAGCTGGGAAATTCCTGGTCTCAAAATCATCTAAGTGCCACTTAAAGGTTTTGTTATAAGGCCCTTATTGGGGGGGGGGATTTTTATAGAGGAAATGTTAACCTCTCACCCCATTATTTGTTTCACCACTGGTAATAATAAAAATATGCCAAATTTTAATCCCAAATTTAATCCAGCTTGACATTTAGGGTATGCTCAACACAATTAATCTTTTCACATCAAAAGGTACTTCAAGATCTAATTGGTGACAGCAACAGAAGTTTCTTCCACTGATAAATTCTCTTGAAATCATGCTGAGGGGGTCTTTCTCATTACCATGGGCCCATCGACCAGACCAAACATCCGTCTCTTAAAGAGATTCAAGAACCACTGGCCCCAGTTGGCCAAGGTCGACTAGGAGCCCAGAATGGACGACGGTGAAGTTGCCAGTACTCTGCAGAACAAGGTAGACTAAATCCTTCAGTTCTGCTTCCAGCTGAATGGGGTAGTTCAGCCTTGACTACCATGAGCTATTGGAGCTCAACATTATCTTCCTTGGTGGCTTCCTAACCGGAAGAATCCGGTTTGCCAAACCAGAAGCAATGCATCGTGCTCAACTCATGGCATGACTAATTTATGCTCTGATGATTTTTGCATTTTGGGATGCGTTTACACTTGCTGAAGGGAATGAAGCAGCACCCCATCTTCTGGGTGAAGCGCTAGATAATGTCTTGGTTCCCACGTCCGACAGATGAACCCAAAAGTCGCTGGCTGTGGATGACAGCACAGCAAAGGGTGTCCTGAAAAAGCTGGTGAACCACCTCTGGTATCTAAGCAAACAGCTGGTTGCACTGGCCGTTTGATCCAGCTGATACTGTATAGTGGAGAAGAAGAAGGGAATGGTTGCTGTCCTGGAGATTGAAGGGGATAGGAAGCCAGAGAAAAGGGTACATGTGGGCCTGCTGAGCACCAGAACGAAGAGCATGCGTCACAAAGAACACTTGCAACTTCTTAGTTATTGTCGATCTTTGTCCAGACTTCCTTAATGAAGATCCTGGTAACTGGGCAAGAAACGCAACTAACATCTTGCCAGAGGTGATCACTAAGAGCATGACTGTAACCAATGACATGGCGGTGAGGAGCGTAGTGCTTGACTTCTTGGACTGTCATTAAGATCCAGATCAGATCTCAATTTTGCTCTAACTTCAGTTCTCATCAGCAGTCTAGTAATTTCTCATTTTAACAGCCGTGTTCTACATTCTGCCCTTTAAACAGTATTTTTGAACAGGGTTCTGAATTTATGTTATTAATGAATAGTAGTTTGTTTACCATTTACTAATTGTCATTATACCCCAGCTTTGGTAAATGCTATTTTTTTTATTGGTATTGAGATGTCACATGGGTGTTGATTATAATCGTATAACTGCACAGGTAGTTCCGGCAGCCTAATATCAATTTTATGTTAATGAACACCAATTTAAACATTCTAAATACATTTATAGTGTGACTTTTTACTCATAAATAAAATTATTCTTATCAGCATAATTTTCCTTGGTTTTCAAAATGCAAACATCTGTCTGTTTGTAGTTATTTCTATGCACATGAGACTTTCAGGAAACATCATTACACACACATGTGCACGCGCTAATATATCATGCCACAAATAACGTTAACTGCAAACTTTTATTAAATACATTTTCTCCGAACACTCCGAAAACAGTTTCTGAACAAACTCAATATTTTATATTTATATTTAACACTATTTTCTCTTCTCAGGCATTGGTGCTCCAGCTAGTTGGAAACTTCTCTTTTTACATCCAGCATGGTAAAACTTTGCTAATTTTAGGAGAAAAAAAACGTTTGAAAATGTCAACATTATAAAATATTAAACTTCATATCAATTTCAAATAATTTTTCGATAAAAAATAACTTGCAAAATATATCAAATAATATTTCATACTGACTGCCATGCAAAGCACAGGAAAGGATCCACCCATGGAACAGGTCAAGTGATCAATATCTGTTATTGTTCCTAATCCACAAAACAAGCTAAACTGGGCAGAGATTGCAAAAACTACCACTAGCTAATGTCCCATTCACAACTCACAGTTTAGGGACAAAGAGTGGGGATAGAGGTTAGTCAATACGAGCAAGCTTCTCATGTTTTCACTTTATTTCTGTGATAAAGGTAAAGTAAATCGATCAGAAAGATGAAAAAACGAGGGAAAAAACACGTTTTGTTTGAGAATTGTTTACAAATGCAGCAAATTTAAAGCTCATATACATATACAAACAACTTGTCTTGTTTGGGTCACTAGAAATCCAGTACAGTTTTTGCAAATAAATGACCATATAAAAATATATAGTATTTAAGCTATATTTCAACAATTTTTTTTAGTAAAGTATTACAGATGAAATGTACATGGCATACTATGGGAACAGCGGTCCGAGATAAGAACACAAGGGTTAAACGGGGTTCAGTCTCAGCAATATTTGGTTTACTTCAATTTTTCATGAAGGGGAGTTGACTAGGAGGGTGAGTGGAAGGTTGCAAAAGTCAAAAAGTAAGGGCCTAGGTTATCAGTGCCTTGGAGCTTGATAGACCCAACAAAGGGTTTCTATGCAGATAAGGACCAGCAAAAACTTGATGGCTATAGCCTGTCGATATTCTCATTTACATATTACTTGCTGCGTGTGATTAAAAAGCTAATCCGCAGGAGATTACACTTGGTGTTGTTATTCGCTGGAGAACCTCTCTGTCTATATATTACATTACCCAGCCAGAATTCTCACTGTCTGATCTTCATCCTTCATACGCACAGAGCCAAATTCATTAGTTTGTCTTGACTCTACTCAAATATGGAACTTTACTATGCTATATTGGTTAATAGTACTGTCACAATCTTTTAACAGGTGAGCACAAGGTTATTTTTTAATGAAATTGTTGCTAATATTTAGTATCAAAATACACTTGTTGTAAGAATATTTCTCATGGAATAAGTAGTGTACCACGTGAAAATGTTTATAGAGCAAGTAAAAATTGATATGTCATTAACTTTATTAAAATGTTTCAATAAAAATGTGTAATGAAATGTATTTAAAATAATTGAACTCAACTGATTGCAATTCAAGTGACAGTATACAAAGCTAATAAGAGCCTTCTCTTCTCTCTTTGTATTTCTCATTGAAAATTAATATTTTCAATATAGCTGTCTTGATAATACAGGATTCAAAGATGAAAGCAGACAACCAGTTTAGAAACAACTATATAGTAGTAATAATAATAATAATGATTTTTTTTATTTGTCTGACAAAAATTTAGCTTTTCAACCTTTGCCAAAAAAAGATCGCTCATGAAAAGAAAAGAACCCCAGTTTCAAAGAAAAATATCTGGGGGAAAATTATGAAAAATGCTGTTGATGCTACTGTGCAAATTCTGGCTGTGCATTCACATATGTTTAGATCACCAGTCATACCCCTCTATGCATTTCAAGGATAAACTACTTAAATTATTTGTTAGGGTTATTGTCTGGACAACTTACAAATGAAAAATACTTCAGTAAACAAAAATACAAAAATCATTTGGATTTGGGTTCATGCTAATGTACAATTAATGTGTGCACAACTGCAATGCAGTTATCCCACTTCAAATGAACTGAGGATGAGAAATGAATGAATGCAAGGGGAGGTCTGGTTGTTTGCTGTTATTCCCTGAAGCCGACACTGAAATTGAAGCAGTTACCGCATAATCTGAATGTAACCTTAAATAAGTAGCTTTCAAAAAAAAAAGAAAAATCCTCAGTTAAAAGGAATTGCTTCTAAAGACATTAGCAAAGGAAATTAGACAAAACCATAAAAAAACAAGGCATAAAAAGATTAAACAAAACTAACATGAATTAAACTTTCAAGCTATTGCCTGGCTATTTTTTTCCTTGCACATCTCCTTGTCAGACATTGCATGCCCCACTGAAACCACACAGTGGATTAAAGAAAACACAAGGCGGTAGGTTCACTACCTGCCACATCTCTCCATGCAAGTGTCAAACAACCTCGTTTGGTTTATAAAAAAAATGCAGAAAGAAAGAATAAAACAAAGTTTACTTGCTAAGGGCCATAAATTATAACACAGCTGTCTACAGACAGGCCTTAAAAAGCCTTTGCTGTCAGGTGCATTAAGCAAAAAATAAAAAATAATAAAAAAAAATAGATATTTTGGGTCCCTCCCGGATGCATCAAGAAAGTGTCAGTGATTTATTTATTTATATTTTACCTGAGGAGGTGTTACAAGAAATTTCATCTGCTGCAACGAAGACGAATTGATTTCTGCAAGAGAAGATAAAATTCACAATACCGCTTGCTGACTGGGCAATGTGCTGTCTGTCGAGCTGAGCTGATGTCTGGAGATGGGGAGGGCGAGAGTGCCTGCAGTAAATGGATTTCAGCTCACAAGCAAGCGGGGTTGGGGTGCTGCCCCGTACGTTAGGAGGCCACAAGGAGTTATGGAGCACAGACATGCTGGGTTTGGTTATACGGTTGAGAAAAAAAGAACATAAGAAAAACTAAAATAAAATAAGAAACACAAATATGTATGCATAGTACACACCATTATTTCTATGTCTTGAAGGTTATTTATAACTGCAGTTTGCAGATCGGCTGTACATTCTTCATATTGACATCACAGGACTTTTATCAATACATGTCTATAGAATATTTCAAAAGGCTGCTTAATGCAAGCATGCATCTTTAAGCACAGACTATTAAGATGTTGTGTGCATAAAAATCCATGCATCATAGAGAGTGCATGCTGATTTCAACAGCTTTCAAAAATAAAATGTGGCGGACCATAGGTTTACTGTGATATGCTCATTTAGAATGCTGCTCTCATTTGATATACTGATAGAGCCTACCTTCCCTTTTCTTTGCCTAAAATAATGCTGCAAGTACCACTCACTGCATGTTGTTTCTCAAAGATGGCTGTAAAGCTATGTCGAATTACATTAAAATATATAGAGAATTTATGACATGTAATAAACAATTATATTCATGCAGCATGTGTTTGGATATGTTTTGTGTCATAAAATCATAGATTCCACTCCATGCTTTAAATTAAACATCCTTTTTATTAGAAGCATACATACTCTATACCCATGGATTTTTCTTATATACGTGCTACAGATTGAAACATTAAACTGGATGTAGTGTGTTGTATAATTTTGCTTTGTTTATTCTGGATACTTATAACGTGTCCCTATTTATGCCAGAACTGTTGTATAATTCTTCCCCAAACTATGACTGATGGGACAGAATTTAAACACAAATCTAAACACTCTTTTAATGTTGGCACAGCGCTGCTCCATTACACAAAGACTCCATCCTTGCAGTGAGCACATTTCTCATATCCAACTACATTTTTTTTTAATTCCCTCAGCCAATTTAATATCATCATGTTTTCATATTTTTTCCTTTGAGATGACACATACAAGCAACAGCATATTCTCTGTTACCTTACTTAATTTGACAAGGAATATAGCTATATGTTGGTGAATTGGCATCTCTGTGTTGACCATAGTGAATGTGAGTGTGTGTGTCTTGCAGTGGACTGACATCCTGTCCAGGGGCACCACTGAATAGTATCCTGTGACAGGCTCTGGATGACACCACCGCCCCCAAAATGTGAATATGCGTCAGAATAACTGATTATATAAATTTACTAACCTCATGGTTAAAATAATCACTAGAATTTTTAAGGACATTGTCATATCATTTCATCCATCGAAGAAAATTTAAGGAAAAAGTGTTTTTTTTGGACATTAATTGTCCCATCCGAAAACCAAAGTCCATACAATAGTATACATGTTGTTGTGGTTCTTAGTTAGTTCTATTAATCAAATATTTTGCTATCGTGAACCTGACAGACTGCTTCTTAACAGCTAGAGAGCCTGAACAGTGATCTTGTGCAAAAAGTAACAGTTTTTAAATAATATCTGTCAAATATTTAATTAATCAAAAAGATAAGAACAAAAAAAAAAACAGTTAAATGTAGAACATACATGTATTTAAAGAAAATGCACATTAAGTCAAAGACAAAAATTAATAACTAATAGAAAATAAAGTAAAATTATTAAATTAAAATTGGAATGCTTCAGAAGATTAAAATAGCTCAGAGGAGTTACAATAATCTTTTACAAGTGACAGAGGAGTAATGTTGCAACTAATACAGCAAATAAGTGGCTGACTGAAATGATCCTCATGTCACTATGCTCTTTCCCTGCTTCTTGTAGCATCAGGGTTCCATGCTATTATATAAGATCATGACTGATCCATATCATGGATAATGATTCAGTCCTGGGTGCTTCGTTGAATGCGTTGAGAACATAGTGAATTTACTCTGAGAACACTGAGTAAATTTTGAAAGCCAGAACTTTCCAGGAATATGAACAGCGATATTGCGTTTAAGCTAACTGCACAGTGGGTGTAATAAACTTCCAGACACACAGACATACACATTCACACACGACAGCCTCTACGGTATTTGACCACCAGAATAAGGGTATCCATAATTTGCTGCACAATAGCATTTATAGTCATTGTATAATATACTATTGCAAGGATCACATGTAGATTTAGACTAAACTGTAAAATTATGAAAATAAAAAAAAATGCTCCACTGTGGTAATGACAAGTACTTAAATCAAGCACTTGCTTGAACTGAAGACCTCCTGATGGCAGATGCAGAACACATCCACAATGTCTCTTAGGTGGGTCATAGACAATGTTTACTAACACTCCCAAAATTCCTGAAAAACTTGCATGCAAGATAATTACACACCATGCAAGATTACAGCCAATGAAATACAAGGATCTATTACAGTCTTACAAACAAGGAACAATAAAATTTAAAATAATTAAAAACCAAGCAATGTTGTCTTCCTAATGTATATATATGCACATATACAGTGTGCATATATATATATATATATATATATATATATATATATATATACACACACACACACACACACGTATAAATACATATATGGCACCAGGACATTTACCCTTGCATGCAACATGAGAACATTTTAAATCTTGCATGCAAGCCAATCTTCAGGCTTTTTGGTCGTGTAGTCCACATTATGAACAGTGCAAGAAATGTGTAGAACCATAATCTACAGTCTGTTAGAAATGGACCAAACACACTGAAAAATTTATGGACACCACATTTAAAATTTGAAAATTAAAATCTTTAATTTTAATGTTTTTTATAAGTATCAAAATAAAAAAATATAACAATGATCACTGGAAATATACAAAACATATAGGTTGGGCAACATGACAATAATTTGAAAGCAGATATTTTTATTATCTATTTTTTTCTTGTTTTAGCACATTCTAATTTTATATTGTTTTTTATTTGTGCAAGGCGCAATTCGTATTCAAGTTGGGGAAGTTTGCTTCCATCTATATATGGGTAAGAATAACCACTGGTTGTTCTATATTACATTCAGTGACACTGTGTGTGTGTGTGTGTGTGTGTGTGCGTGTGTGTGTGTGTGGTAATGTATATATTTCATTGTGGGGACATTTGGTCCAACTAATGTGATAAAAACCATTTTAAAAAACATTATTTCAGGTCCCACAAAGGGAAATTAAATTTTATAAAAGTCTATAACTGCAATCAAACAGTTCAATTGACAGTCCCCACAAAGATCTAGACACCTAATCTGTGCGTGTGTGGTCATGTATATATTACATTGTGTGGTCTGGATTTCCCCACAATATGACTAAAAATTCTGGAGACATTTTTTCAGTCCTCATAAGGGGAAATTCATTTTCACACAAATCTGTGAATGCAAACAAAATACTAATAACTAGAATGCCAGCAGTCTCATATTTTGATTGGTTACCTATAGTTAAGGTTAGGACTGGGTAGGGGTGCCAAGGATTCTGAACACTGGTGAGCAGGTAGCTTGGTGGCTATTGACATAAACGTCTAATCCAAAGGATGCAGGTTCAGAGCCCCAAAGGGCATTTGCTGTATTGACGTTATCCAAGGCAGATAACCTTGGTTTTTCTAGCAAACCTATCCTTAAGATTTCATATACAGGTAAAAGTGCTAGATCAAAAAGTAAAATGCTGTTAAGGAGGCTTACTCACGCTCCAATTTAACATTCACTATCAATACCTGAAAATATCAAAGTGCGACTTTTTTTATATATAGATTTTATATATATAGATTTTATAGATTGGTAGCAGGACAAGATCACTAATCCATACAGCATAAATTAGGGGAAAAAACAAACAATAAATGTATTATATTGCCAGACAACCTGATAGCATCACGTTATTATTTTGTCATATCGCCCCCTTTCAACATTAATATTTAACCATATTTAGCAATGACAAGATCTGATGGAGATGGATTAATAGAGAATTTAAGCTGATAATACTGCAGTGCTGCAGCTTCCCTGCACGCTCCATCTCTGGATGCATGCTGCTGCAGCGTCATATAGAATGTGGTTCATAAAGCACCCAAGATTGGCTAGCTTTACTCTCATGCAAGATTGTATCAAACCCTAAGATTTCATTGGCTGCAAACTCCTGCATGCAAGGCTTATTTGACTTACAGCAGTGCTGGCCCCTCATACACAAGTGTATATGCGTGTTCGAACCACTCCTCCAAAGTGATGACATTGACACCATTTAAACAACACAAAAATGATTACAAGTTCAACTTAAAGGCTACCCTTATGAAAAACCTATTTTATGCTCTGCTGCTGATGTATGTGCACCATGAATTGTGAATGTGTTGGCTAATAAAAAACACATATTGATAATAACAAAAAGTATGACAATAAGAGCAGCAAATAATGCATATAGTTTTTTTTTAGTATGCTTTCAGCCTTTTTCTTCTGCTGAACAATTAGGTTATTCATAAAACTGTCAATTCTGCCCTGTTTAATTAGGTAGTTACTGCTGGCACACTAAGCCACCACTGCGAATTTGCCAATTACATTTACAGTGACATCTCAATTGATCTTATTTGCCAATTACTGCACTGTGCATCACAATAGGCCCTGTCGAAATTGGAAAATGGAATTTTAATAAACAATCCTGGCCTTTTGTGCTTGATGCTTATTGGAAATGGAAAGAGGGAACTGACCCAAGATCCACATGAGTCTCCAGTAAAGAAGACACGGCTGTAAATGGCTGTTTATAGTTGTGTGTTTAGCGGTATCACTTAAGCCTTCAGGCTGATCCTGCAGGTGAATGGCACGTCGTGATAATGTCTTACCTGTCGCCGTAGGCCACGGCGGTGGCAGTGGCAGGCTGGGTATATCTGTAGGCAGCATAACCACCCTGGAAAATACAACAAACATTAAATGTTTCCTAAATGTTCTCTTGTATTGTATCTATTTATTTATCTAACAGATTCTATTATCCAAGCAGGAACAGTTGGAGCTAAGGGCCCTATTCAACAGTCCAGTGTTGAAATCGTTCCGCCGATCATGGGATGTGTAACAGCGACCCTTCGGTCACAGCCGCAGAGTCCTACCCCGGAGAGCCTCACTCTCTCGCCGGGAATTATGATATAGCAAACCTTAGAAATGACTATGAACTCCCCAAGATGTCAGGATTCTCCAACTTACTTTACAGGAAATTTCTTAATGCATCATGTGCCTCTTAATGGAAGGTGGGTTCATAATTGACAATGCAGTATGAAATTCTTCATTCACCTGACTAAAGACATATTCAAAGAGTTGGAGCAAATTATCCCTTTATGTGAGATGCATAAGCTGAACTTTGTAAAACTATGCCTGAATGTTTAACCTTCACTACACACATCAAAAAAGAAAACAATGTGAAAAATGTGCACATGGTAAAAATCATACGTGGAGAAAATACCCTTTTGTATGTGTCCCTCATGTTACAAACAAAATCTATAAAACTAATATGTGATATTTGATGGAATTTCTACCTGCCTGTCATCTACTCATCTGTTTATTACTAAATTACTGCTAATCAAGCAATGTACTGGGGCAACTGGAGAACAACAGCTAATAGTGACTAATAGTCTCTCTGACCAGTTATTTATATGGCCCAAAAGAAACCTGGGTCCCATCTATAACATTATTTGCATACACACTGTAATATGCATGCCCTGTCCACCTCCCATAACCGGGTTGCAGTGAACCTGGAGCCCATTCCAGAAAGCAGAGAGCAGGAGGCAGGAAGACACTCCAGACAGGTTACGATCCCAAGGCTCACACTCACACACATTAAGGGTGATTTAGAGCCACCAATCCACCTAACCTCATGTTTTTGGACTGCGCTAAGAAACTGGAGTATCCCAGGGAAAGAGAAGCAGCGCATACAAAATCCACACCAGAATGGGGCTGGAAATCAGGCCCACAACCCCGGAGGTGTGAGGCCACAGTGCCATTTGATACACAGAAATAATAATATATTATAATGTCGTAGTTACATCATCTGGATAATAATTCATCTTTTGTTCAGTCAAGTGTACTATAATATGTAGGTATCAAATATGAGATTGCTTGTCAGTTCAACAATTTCCCTAGTGCCTTTGAGGTTTTAAATGTACATTCTTCTCTTTTACACTTCCACAGCTTAATTTCCTCTCTCTCATCAAAAATGTATAAAATATACTCAAACAGTCCATACGGAATGGCTTGCAATAAATATGTTTCCTAATACTGTCTAATGCATATTTAATGTCCATATAAATTTGCAGCAATCAATCTCAGCCAAAACTGCACTCTTCTAATGATAACTGAGAAGAGAAAGCTGTGTGGATCAGGTTTTCACAATCCTGTAATTTTCATGCGTTTCATGTTGTACTACTGACTATCCATTTTAATCACAAAGCATGAGGGAAAATATGTCAGATAAAACTGAAAGAAAAAAGGGATGTCTAACTGCATTTCATACAGGGTAGTAATGTAACCATGCATCACATGGAAAAATTGACATGTCTCTCATAGGAGATAATCCCTCACCACACACAAACACAAGTACTGAGCATGAAGAGTAAAAAGAACAATGTTTGCATTAAACACTGTCATCTATATTTGTAAAGCTACATCTTTTGTAACTTACTTGTCCATTTAGAAGATTGATTTTAGGTTGATTGTACCGAATTAAGGAAGGAGCATGTACTGATTACAGTGCGTTGCTCACCCACCATATAACAAACCACCTCAGTGTTGAGAACCTGAGTGCAGCCATGTGGCAGATGATACCTCAGCACCACAATAGTCTGAATGGACCAGTGTGAGTTTTTTCCTGACTGGAGTGCCAATCCTGCCACCAACTCCCTAGTTTTTCCCTGTAAGCTGGAGGACCTCCTTATAGGCCTGGATGTAGATTAACATCATACCCCGGAGGAAGCGACTGTAGGTTAAGGGCCTTGCTCAAGGGCCAAATGAAGTAGAATCAGTTTGGCATTCACGGGATTTGAACCAGCAACCTTCCAGTTGCAGACAATGATCCCTAGCCTCGGGGATTTTAGCTAAACAGATAAAATATGTTGATCAATATTAAACATTTAGTTAGTTAGATGCATATAATTAAGAAGCTATGTTTCATGTTAATTGCAATGTCACAACTTCAATGGAATGATACTGAATTTCCAGGGGTTTGAAAATGAGAAAGTTTTTTTGTTTACAGTCTTAGCCTCCCCTACTGACTAATACATATTTGATGCATGAAAGTAAATTTTGTAAATTTATGTGCTCATAGATTTCTTTTTGTAGATTTATGCACATGTAAATAAATTCTTCTAAAAATTGCTTGGCATTTATGTAACTAGGCTGGGAGAAAGATTACATTTTCAAGAGTCATCCATCTATTTTGAAAAATCATTAATTACAACAGGCATAAGGGATATTGCAGGAGCATATGAACTCCAATCATAGCTCTGGTTAAACCCAATTTCACAAACATAGAATGGAGAGGTGATTCCAAATGTTTAGGCACTGTGCACTTTCAGAAACAATTGTTTCTTTTAATAGAATGATAACTTGTAACTATGAGTTTAATCTAACATATTAAGGAAGCAAAGTGATACACAGTACATAAAATGTTAATCAATGAATACTTACATAAATATCTGCACCATAAAACCCATCCTGGTACACAACACTGAAAATATACACAAAATAATAATAATAATGAAAAAGTTAGTGCATGTTTACAAGGAAACTCAATGAAACCCATCTTTTGTTAGTTGTTAAACAATAGCAGACCGATTGAGTACAGGGAAAATGCAGTCTAATTTGCTTACCTGTGACTTGGTTGACCTGGTTTACTAATCCTGGATGTAATTTATTTCAGTTGAATTTAAAATTAATAAAAATTCTCAGATGTTACATACATTGCAAGCCTGAACCCTGCTGAGTTTATGTACAGGCCCAGTTCATAAAGTGCAAAAATTTGACTTGCAGTCTTTCTGGACACACAAATGATGAAGTACATAGGAATGTCGTGAAATCATGATTCTGCAATATTTCTAACGTATAAAACAAATGCAAAGGCCGGGACACTCACCCTCCATAGGCAGGAATAGGTGGCGGGGGGGCGGCTGCCCGAAACGCATTGTAGACAGTCCGCCCTCGGCCTCTCAAATGGGCCCCTCTGTATGCGGCTGCTGCCGTTGCAGCTGGATACGGAAAGCCTGGAACTGTGAAGGATATACAGGTGACAAAGAGTAAGACCAAGCAGCTATGTCCCTGAATATAGATATGTGGTTAGCTGCAGGGGGAGAAGAGTAGTGTTACGTTACCCCTCTGCATTTTCACCATCAAAGCATTGGATGTTAATTAACTACCGTTGTTAATTAAGCACCTTTAGCAGTTAGTAAAAACCATGGATAACTGGCTGGGTTCTTTCCATCCAGAGTTGGAGGTGGTTGCTCAATGGCCTGGCAATCTCTGCCTGTTTGCAGGTTATGGGTTTGAATCCCTTGGCCTACAGAGTAACCGTATCACCATTTGACCCATGACCCCAAATACTCTGGACACTGCATGACCCTGGACTCTGACCATGAGCTGTATATGCATGTATATACACGTGTATCTTTTGCGGAGGAAACTCTTTAATTTCCCCACAAAGATGAAACACAAAACCCACCTGAATGATGCACAGCAATCATTTGCTGTGTCAAAGCTCACCACACATCAGCCTATTTGGGTGATGAGCTATAAGACATTATTTTTCTGAATATTATACTGGAGAATGATTAAATGGCCTCCATTTTGTCATGGGGACTGAACTGTAATTTGGCCAGGGTATCAGGGTTAACCATGTGGTAAAAGTCTTTCCTAAAAAATTCAAGCAGAATTTTAATGCTAGAAAAAAGGTGTGTTTACTTTAACAACTTGTGCATAATATGTAAATATTCCAGTGAGTATTAACCAAAAAACATTGCAGTGAAAAATGTGAAAAGCTAGTTTTTCAAATCTGTACATTTTAACAACATAACACATTTAAGTTATGATAGTCTTGACCTTAGGACCAAGCTCAGACTTCACATTGCAGCCATTATTACATTCAATTTAACATAATACATTTTTATGCAGTTATACGTGGGAAAAATAATAATAACTATAGAAATCTGTAGGAGCCCAAGGCCAACTGGCAACATTGCAAACCATTTTCACAATTAACATGAATTAAAATAAATTACAGATTTCATTACTGTTTTAATATTAAATCAAAATGCTTGTTACTCAGAAGATCTAAGATGCATAATCCATCCATCCATCTTCTGACCTCCTGGTCAGGGTCATGGGATGGTGTTCATAATCATCTCTGGATGATTTTACGGTCAGATAGTGAAAACATGTGGACCACAATTGGATTACATTGTTGAATGATTGATTAATCAATCAGTTAACTGTTGCTTGATAACAGCTTGATGAGCTAGGGAGATTCCACAAAGCAGGACTTCTTCATTAGCCAAGAAAACTTAAACCAAATGTAAGGATTATCCAATAGGAATGTAACTTATTTCTCCTCCTATTCAACAGCTTTTACATTTGGCTTGACTTATCCAGTTAACTGGGAAATTATGCTTTGTGGTATACCTCCCTGGTCAGGCACACTCTGTGGACTGTTGAAGACCTAAGAAGAGGGTGACCAGTGGGACAATTATTTACTGTATTGCTATGGTATATATTTTACGTTCAGTCCAGAAAGAGTTGTAGGCTGTAGTGTTCTCTTCTTTGTAATTTCACAGCTCTTAAATAATAATAATAATTATTATTTAATTGTTAATTATTGTTATTATTTTTATTGATGTTCTTTCTTTTGTTGTTGTTGTGTTTGTAGTGCTGTTAGTTTATTTGTTTAATTTTATTAAAAGTGCATAAACCCACACTAATATATTGACAATCTATACACTTGCACAGTTTCACCACTACAGCTCTCATCTACCTATCTGAAAAAATGAGCACCAATAAATGATTCCTGGAGTTCTCTGTGCATGCTGTGTGTTGGGAAATTTGTGATTAATTACCTCTCTGCAAAACGGCATGGCTTAGGGAAATTGACATAGCCCTGATTAATTAACTTTTTTATGTGAGGTAGTCCCCTGCTAAACATAATTTGTGGTAATTGAATCCTTTTGCACTTCCCCTTTAAGGTAAATAAGATAATTGCTTTGAGGCTTAAATTGTGTTAAATGTATTACGTGTTCCACTTCATAAGAATTTCACATTTAGGATGTAACAATACTAGTATCAGAATAATGCAATAAATTCTGTAAATAAAAATAATTTTAATCCACCTTTTAACTGGGTCAGGGTCTGAATGAACAACAACAATAATAATAATAATTATTATTACTGCTACCGTTAATATGAAAATCATGGATGAGACAAAAAGTGTACAAATAATAGAAAATATATATATTAATATTGAAGACCAAATAAGAAGCTGGGCTTTGCCATCAGTGACACAGCAGAAGGAGGACGAAAGAGGAAGAAATATAAATCATTTCTGTGCTTTGGAATCTCACACAGAGGTTCAATGATGTTTAGATTTGGTGATTGGGGAGGCCGCAGAATGGATCTGACTTTATCCTGACGATCACGAAAAGACTTTTAGCAGTGAACTTGAGGTCTGTGTCATCATGGAATATGGCGACATCATATGAGAACAGTGTTTGCACCATAAGGTGAATCTGGTCCTGCACACTGGCATATTACTGGGCTGTCATACAATGCAGAGCAATCACTGGATCTAATGACTCCCCCCAAGATGGCTGCCCATACCAACAGACATTGGGGGCTGAAGGTATCATTTGGCTTTTTCGAAATGAAAGCTGTCCAGGAAAAATGGTGAAAGATGACTTAGCAGAGCATATTACTTTTTCAATTGCTCTGGGGTCCTGGTTTCATGCTCTTTACACCATGTTATGCATTGTCCTGAGTTGACTGTGGATACATGCAGCTTGTAAATGGAAATCCTGCCTTAAACACCAGTTTTGTGATGCTTTATAAAAGGGGCTTAGAGAGATGCTGATTCAGATCTGAGGTCATTTCTGAGGTTAACTGCCCTATTAAGTGCTCCTCTTTGTTGATGCCTTCTGTCCTATGCTGTTGTGATAATTTGAAACAGTTCAAATAAAACACAAGTTTTTGTGACCAATGATCCTGCTTTTCTGGAGCAGTTTTCTTTTTAACTGTCGTTTGCTTATTTCATTAAACCATATATGACTCACATAACCAGTTTCCATATACAATACATATACTAATCAACATATGTAAATATTAGTACATTTGGTAGTGGGACTTATGCAGATTCATATCAATGTATAAATGAAGAAAATTTAAGTTTACTATTAAGGTTAGATGTTTCCACGGGTTTAAACTGCGTGAGGCTGTTTCAAATTCTGTATTAGTGTCTGCATTGTCCTACAACCACGTTTGGATGTTACAAAGTTAAGATGTGCGCTTTTGCAATACACTCCCTGCCAAGGCAATTTCTTTATTATCACATTACAATTCACATGGCATCGTGCACGAGGGCCAGTGCCAGCTGGACAAGCTGTGCATTTTTCACTGTAGGCAGCTCACAAGTCTGTGGGAGGCACTTATGCACTACCTCTGTATTGACAAAACCAAGCTGCCACTGTCTGGCGTTAAACCCAGCCCACCTATAACATATCCTCACAGTTCCCTCACAAGCATTTTATAAAACCATGTTTTAGCAGGAGACCTTTCTTTAAAAGAAAAGACAGTGAGAAGGCCAATAGTATCTGCTGAAGGACATAAGACCAGATGCTCAATAGGAGTATGCTACATAACGACATTTAGGTCAACGATGACCAGAATATACGATGGTGGTTCCATTATGTAATGTCATAGCACAATGCATTATTCACATGTTTGTGGTGATGCTGGTGTAAACAAACCTACTATGCTGCCAGTTGTATACAGGTATAGCGCATACAATTATGTAGAGTACATGATTTTTAATAAATTATGTTACTGATTTATGTATTTACTATAATGCATATTATTTTTTTAGACTACACCATATGGCCTAGTTGTATAGTAGGCCACACCATCCACTTAAGCAACACATGTCCCCCACAATGTTTTTTTTGAAGTTGTGGGGACCATTTTCCAGTTCCAGATCTGTGAATACAATAAAAAAATTAAAAATGCCAAAAGTCTTGTACAGTCAAACCTCGGATTGCGAGTAACTTGGTTTGTGAGTGTTTTGCAAGACAAGCAAAAATTTTTGATAAATTTTAACTTGATAAACAAGCGAGGTCTTGTAATACGAGTATTACGTATACGCTTTGTGTGCCGAGCATCACATGTTCACGAGTGAACCGATGGTTCTTCTCTCTCTCACTGCGGGATTGTGGGTAATTGTCTCCCATGCTCGGTGTCAGTCGGTGTGCCACAATCGTGTAGTTAAAATTTAGTAGAAAATTACCACCCAAATAAGGGTGTCGCAGTGTGAGCGATGAATCTGTTTAACGACAACGCAATGTCCACATTTCCGCGAAATTGAAAAGCGGCTGTCATTGGATAGGTTCCTTGTTAAAGTTGAACAAAAAGAAAAAGATTCCAGTGAGCCAATAGACAGCAGTGATTCCGTTATTTAAAGTGAAAGGCGTCCTACAAAATAACCCTCCTCTTCTCCTCTCCCTCGTCTCCCTCACACCATCCATGATTCATTTCAAAGGTAAAGTGCAGGCTAATTTGTTTTATGTATTTTTACTTTATATTTTGTATTAATCATTTTATATGAATATTTTTGGGTTGTGCAACAAATCATTGGCGTTTCCAGTATTTCTAATGGGAAAATTTGCTTTGATATACGAGTGCTTTTTTGAATTAGTAGCACGTTTCCAGAACGAATTATGCCCGCAATCCAAGGTTTTACTGTACTTTGTTTGGTGACTTATGGTTAAGGTTGGGGCTGGGTAGGGGTTAAGGTTATCATGTTAAGATTAGAATTTTCCTCATAGAAATGAATGGAGAGTCCCCACAAAGACATAATTACAAACCTGTGTGTGTGTGTGTGTGTGTGTGTGTGTATGTGTTCTGGGCGGTTCATCTGGTATACTGGTTTTATAATCAATAAAGCATGTCGGTTATAATCAAAACAACATGTCAGTGAAATAATTCTTATCAAGCTAAGTACACAGGTATAATCAATAAAACATGTCAATAGTGTGCTGAATATACATTAATATTCTAATAATCTAAAACATGTTGGGCATACTATGAAGCTAAATCTAAACAATTTTTATAATAATTAATAAAACACACCTTTATACGGAAGAGGATTAGAGCCACCATAAAAATATTATTTGAATTCTGACTTTGTCAGAATTCTGACATTAATCTCAGAATTCTGTGTATAGAAGAAAAGTCAGAATTCAAATAATATTTTCATTGTGGCCCTAATCCTCTTCCGTACCTTTATAAGCATAAACACATCTATAAGTGTATTTTATTTCTGCTGCAGTAAGGGTAAACTTGAAAGAAAAAATAAAGAAATGGCATAATATACCATAACACTGCCAAAATACCACGATAGGGATTTTGGGTCATGCCATCCAGCACTAACATATATTCTGAGCAGTGTCACCATCATGGGTACAGCTTTTGCTTGCCAGTATTGCAGCAGTTCATCCATCCACTGATCCCTCTGTTACTGGCCTTTGTAAGCCATCAGTACCCTTTGCTGAATTTGGAGCACGCTCCTAGGTCAATGCATGCCACTGATACTCCTGGGTGACTCCATCATCAAACTGGACATTTCACAAGGCTTTCTTCCTCCCTTTGCTGCAGTCATGTGATGTCCCCATGTCCCTCACACATACGGTTATGACCACCACACATATGGTTATGACCACCACTTAAAACAGTTTCATTTTGCAGACCCTGCTTTGCTTCCACCCATTTCTCCTACCCTTGGTCCTCTTCTGCTGAAATCTCAAATCTCTCCCACACTCTTTTATTTCCACCCAACTATTTTTCACCATCAGTACATTTATCCTGCCTTCAGTGACTATGTGCTTTGACTTCAGGTCCAGCATGATGCTCCACTATTGATCCAAAATTCACTCTGTGCTGACAGAACCAGAAGTCAGGCCCAATATCAGCTTTTTCAAATCTACTGTCACATCACACTCTGCACTTTCTTTATGAATAAAGTCCAATCTGACGCTTACAATAAACAGACTGTACCCTATTGGGTAATTTCTCCATATTTCTGCGTCTCACAAAGTGAGCAGTCAAGGCTCTCTTCCTGTTTCATCTGGAGTTTCTACAGGAATATTTCTACTGAGTCATCACTTGTTTTCTTAACAGAGCAGATGATTGAGTTCAGCCATCACCTTGTCAATTCCATGTACCTTCCCCACAAGACTCCTCTTACGCTGGTTCTTGTTTAGTGATAGTTCTGTCTGGATGGCTGATCATCATCTGCACCTCGACCTGTCCAAAGCAAACATAATCCTCATGCTCGGCTGCACCGCTACCCGTCGAAAACTCACCATCAGGCCGTAAAATATCATCAGCTATCATAGAGAACCACAGTGTCACCGTCAATAACAGCTTTGTGTAGCATCCATGACTCAGTGTTGTTTGTTTCTTCTGCAGTAAATCACCCAAGATATGTAACACTCCAACTCCATATTCGTCTAAGGCACACTCTTTTCTTAGTTTGACCACTGCAAGTGACAGGACTGCCTGTCAAAAAACTGTTGGGAATCTTGTTTTTGGGTGCTTGCACTGTCCAAAGCAGGCATCAAAACCAGAGCCCTGAAGGTGGAGGCCACAATGCCACCGGAAATTTCTATAGCCGTCCATCAGCCACAGCCGCTTATCCAATTCCGGGTCACAACGATCCTAGAGCTAATTCCACGAAACAAAGGCCATGTGGCAGGACAATGCAGTGCTGCACACTAAGCCAGAATTTTACTTCAGGATTATTGCATTTAAAATGAAAATGCTGACTGGGGAATTTGCCATTAAATAAATATAAACTTGGCACAGCAGTAACCACTTCATATCACTAGCATTCCAAAATATTCTGAATAAATATGGCAATATTTGCAATTCATTTTTTTTTTACTAGCAACAGTAAAAGACTGATAACTGCTGACAGTTAAACCTAAATTATATATATATATAAATATATATATATATATATGCGTGTGTTATTTTTTTATATACAGCTGTGGAAAAAATTTTGAGACCACTCTCTATATATATATTTTTTTAAATCTGCATTTTTAAATCCTGGTTTAATCACTGAGCAGCAGGTTGCTTTCAGGTTCAGAGACAGCAGTACACAAGAATAAGGTGAAGCAGGAAACACTGGGAATGACCAGAAACCAGACAGGTGAAGGGCAGAAGCGACTCTCTAATGCCAGAGATGCCCGTTAAGTTTTCCAACAGTTTCTCATGATTCGGAAAATGACGTCAAATGACCTTCGAAAGGGATGGGAAACATTAAGTGCAGGTATGAAGTGCACTGCTTTATCATGCTTTATTTTATCTGAACAACACAGATAGGATAGTTTTACTTTGTTTTAACTAACTTGATTTATGAATTTGCACTTTTGCAATTTAACTCTTAATATGCCTGGTTTATGATGAACGTGCTGTTGAATTAAGCCATCTACTGTAGATATATCATAGTTTTTACAAAATGTGATTATTTGAACACTATTAGCAATACTGCAATAGCTGCACCAGCAATCCACAATGATAAATAGCAAAGCTATTTTTATGCTTATTTACATATTCAACTCCTTTTTTTCCTTTTTTTTAGGAACATCCCGATTTACATTTTCATTAATCAAACTACTTACGCACTGCTCATATTTTACCTGACGTATCCCTATTAGTACTGCAATGACTAAAAAATAGCCAGCCTACAGTATAGTTAATTGGGTTGCCACCATACCTGTTACTACTAATATCATACATTTAAGTGAGTTGATTTATGTTGTTAAATTAAAGCACAGACAAACATTAAGTGGTACTAAATACTGGCTACTGCGCAAATGTAATAACTTTAGTGTGTGGGTGTTTTTCTGTACTCATATTCAATGCATTGACTTACCATTTCAGAAAAGCAGTGCCATTACTTTCAAGTGTTTGCTTTTTTCCATAGTTAATTAATGACACTCAAAGTGCCAGGATTAATAACTGCTGATCTGGAACCATATTTTAGCTATTACTTTAATTAAAGAAGTTGATGGAAGTTTTATCAGAGGAGTGTGCAATGCATAAAAATATGTGGAGTAATTAATAAGCATATAAACGATATATCTTTGTCATTTCAATAGCAGTTTCTCTTACCGAAAGATCTTTAACTTTTGTTTGTCACAGCTTATGTCTGATTGTGAATACCTTAATTATATTCCACCACTGACTGTTTAAGCTAAATACTAAATTATTGTTTTCAAAACATACAGAAGTATATTCCTGCATTAAAAGTATTTTGTTGATCTAAATAGACCGTTTAGAGAAAGTAAATAAACCTTTCATGTATGAAAGGTTTTCAATGGCACTAATTTATTAAGCTGCAGTGGCAATGTGTAAAATAAAAATTATCAAGAAAAACAAGGACAATGAAAGTGATAAGCATAACACTATTTGATAAATTTGTTTTGCTGGTCTTAAGTAATACGCTCACGTTAATATGAGAATAGTACAAAGCGCTCACTGTTCTATAAAAGTTTACTGAGAAAAGGACCCAAGCAAACTCCAATTTATAATTTTTTGACATTTACAATTGTTATATGCCACATTTTGAAGTATTACACTTCTTGTCTGTTTCATGTCACACAATAACATGTTATTGATCATTGTAGGTGACATTACTAGTGCTAACACTGCACTGCTGTTTTTGTTAGGTGCGTTCACATCATATAACGATTACAATCATATTTACAAAAATAATTACAATCAGAATCACACATAAGTTTCCAGGCTTAAGGCAGGTTAGCTAAGAAAACTAAAGTCATCAGCTCGTGAAATATATAAATCAGATGACAAAGGTGAGAGTACCTATCACATGTAAAACACTTTCAATACCATGTAGATCAGGTGGTGCTTGCTGAAAATTGATTTAAATAATATTCCCCTGGCTTTGGCCAGTCATATTTCAACTAGGGGGTATCACATTCCTTTTTGATTGATTTTATTTTTTTCCCTCAGAGTACTTTTGTTGAACTCTAATTTCCATTAACTCTCCTAAGCTCTGAAAAATTCCACAGTGGGAGAAAGTGAGTTATGCAAATCCAAGTGCTGCATCATCTGAGTTTCGTAAAGCTTTCTTGGGTTATACCCTGTTCTCACCGACTATTTCATCATAAATCTGATCTGGCAGACATGATGTACGAATGTACTCCAGCAGAACTACGAGTATCTTCATTGGCAATCAAAAACTGGGGAAATTCCCATTAATCAGAAGATTCTGACAGCTTTCTAAAATCCAGCTTCTGTCTTTATTAAGATTTATGATTTTTTAAATCAGCACTTCTCCCTTAGATTATCGTCAGATAATTTGTATGAGCCAGCAGGGGGGCACACAATGGTACAAGCTGGCCTTCAGTGATCTTATATGTTACCGTGGTGATTCATCTCCACCCTGCTCGTACAGGTAACCCTGTTAATGAAACCCAGCTGGTCCTAATTAGAATAATTGACTGTTAGGATTTTATGGGGTCAGCTAGGTGGATGTGAGTATTAAAAGACATCACAAAGAAAAGAGAGCAAGTGGGAGGCTTATTTTAGTCTTTAGTGCGTTGAATTTTTCAACTTTTCATACAAAAATCTCTGGTTTCGATTATTAAACCCCACTGTCCTTCGCATCTGTCTCAAACCTGTAAAAAGGGGGTAGTGTCTTGTCATGATTTGGTAGTAAAGAAAATCCCTGGTCATATATCCGTGATGAATAATGGCAACTTTGCTGATCAAACAATATTAAAACCATTTTAGTTTGTCCATCTTATGTCTGTGAGATAAATGTATCTGTTAATTCTCCATAAAAATGCTATACTTAAAGTTAAAAAATAAATTACACACCCACACATATATAAATATATTTCTCAAATTTATCAGCTTCAAAACTGCAAATTCAGCATAATTATAACAGCTATGGCACAAATCCATCAGAACTAAATCTGACATACTTTACCAGTAACTTAAACATTTCATGTTTGCTATTTGATTTATTATTTGTTATTTTATTTCATTTTTCACAAGTCACCAAGTAAAAATATAGGTGACATATAGTTGCTTTATTGATCTATAGCACCTCACATTTGAATCGGTATCTCACATATAAAACTTGACTGGTCTCCATATAGGTTGGATTAAAACTACAACATCTGCATCATCTAAGAGAATTATGCTTCAGAAAGGGGTGCAGAAAGACCATAGAGGACGCTTGGCTATTACTGATATATTTTTTATCGTACCTGCATAGAATTCTGGGCTGTAGACTGCACCCACCACTGGATTCAACTTCCAACCTAAAGACAAGCAGAAGTTGCATGTTACACAATTTAATAACATAACTGAAACTTAGCTCTAGCATCAGCTCTACAAAACAGCTTACAGGAAGTCAGATATCACCTCTGTCAGTGTAATACACACTGTGTAGTAATAGGGGTTTGGGGGCGGCGGTTAGTGAAGCCAGTGAATCAAACAAATTCTTCTTATACTTTAATTTCTACTAATGGCTTCTCAATTTGTCCATGAAAAATCCAAGGCGATGTCGGTCGATGCTCATGGCTGAAAGTTTGTCTCATTTTTCATCCACAGTCCTACTTCTGCTTCTTTTCCGATGGCCACATCCGCCTACCTTTCTCCAGGCTGCTGAATCCCAAACCCCCATTTATCATGGAAATAACAGCAATTAAACTTTACTCTGTCTAGCCTGTGAGCTGTGCGTTAGCGTATAACTGTGTGGGTTAATCATGTGTAACGGGGGGGCTGCCACACTGCTGTCCGAGGAACCCAAGTGCAAGACCACAGATCGGGGGCAAGTGAAAATGACCCACCTCTCTGAGGAGCTTTTGATCATGTACAAGATTATTTACCTCTCTCTGTCCACCCTTCGTTAATCCATCAATGCTTGTAAAATATAGCACACGTGCAACTTGCTGTGCTACAAATGGTTTCCCCTAATTTCAATTCAGTGTCCATATACAGCTATGCTGCTCTGCAATAATAAGTCCCATATCTGAGATGTCCATGCCTTTACCAGATGCTTTTATCTCCTTGTCTAACATGTCAACAAGAAGAATAAATGCATAAATAAATAAGTTGTAGGGTCACATTACACATTATAGCGTTGACAGTTGCAGTGGGTGGAAAACTGAAGCATGTTAAACTGCTTAAACACTTGGATCATTCAACGGGGGGATACTTCTACCTGTCCTTCACATGAGTAGAGCTGAGAAAAGCTTTAATTATTGTGAAATGTTTCCTTGCAGCATGAACACGTACATTTATACATACATGTATTTATTTATCAGACAGTATTATCCAAATTGCTGTACTTATTTTGTTTTTTAATAAAGCAGGGTCCCTAGAGGAATCGGGGTTAAGGGCCTTTCCTTAAGGGCCGAACAGTGAATCCACTCTGCCAAGGGGATCTGAAGTGGTGGCCCTTCAATCACAGGCGCAGTGTCCCGACCCACGGAGCCACACCCCACCCCCATCTATAGCCTTTGTCTACTGAAAATTATGTTGAAATGCCATTTTTAAAGTAATGTCTTGTATTCCAGTTTCAGAAGTAAGTTCTACGACATATAGAAACTTTTGGCAAATTGTAAATTAAGAATAGTGGCCAGGATATATAGGCAATCTCCAGGTTACAAACAAGATCTGTTTCCTAAGTCTGTCTTTAAGTTAAATATGAAGGTAAGTCGGAAAAATAAAAATACAGTACATAATAACAATAACAACCACAATAATAAAAGTAATAATAAGAACTGCATACAGTACTGTAGTGTACCTTGAGCCAACAAAATCTATGTTTTCATGAGTAGTGCATGCCTTTCTTGTTTTTTGTTTTTTTTTATTACGACTCATTGTATTTAACAAATTTCTAATATAACAACCTTTGTGGAAATCCGTTCATAGTTGCCCGTAAGTCGGATGTTCTTAACCTGAGCACTGCCCATAGTCTTGTGTACACTTTATTTAGTAAAGAAGAGCACTTATTAGCAGTAAGTATTTAAAAGGTGGTGCAACTGTAATACTTATATTATAATGTGTGCAAACCAAATTATATTCAAAGGTTTTCAAACATACTGACTCTACCTCCAATCTTGAGCAATAAGGAGACAGATATAGATCGCAGACTGTGACTGCTCATAACATATGCTTTAAAACCAGGTATTTAGGGTTTCGCTGCCAAGAGCTTTTTCAATATTTTACAAATACTGCAAGAGCTCTGACTCTGAAGATAACCTAATAAAAGGGAATTTCAAGAGCTACAGCTGTAATACTTTTAGAAATGAATCAAGGTGAGTAATCACGAACTAAGTGTAGACAACAAAGGAGAAAATTACATGATTGTCAGCTTTTATAGGACCTTACTTTGGTTCTCCAGTTAACAAAACTTAATGAGGCAATAATTACAAATCCTTTTCTGCTGCCATGACAACACCTATATAACCAGGGATTCTGGTTTTATGATAGTGATGGGAGAAACGAGGCTTTAAAACCGACACTGCTTTATTCATGAGAGCTAGGGAAAAACATTTGTGTGCCATGGCTAATCATTGCCCAGGTTGTTTCTTTTTTTTTTTTTGCTCAGTAAAATTCAATGAAATGCATGTGAAAGCAGAATTCATGAAATTTGTTTTCACATTTTCACCTTAGAATGTAATTACGTGAAACTGAAGACGCCTAATAATGATCAAATTATTTAAAAATAGAAGTAATAAAAATATCCACAAGAAAAAAATCTTTTCACTGGGATGTTAGACCCTTTTTAGCCTTACGAATTACAAAATGTAATTCAGGAACAGCATGAAATGCACAAAAATTATCTGCAGTACAATTTAAGCTTATGTTGCTAGTAAATGACCCATTCTTATGCAACGTTACAGATTCAACACTATGAAATGCAATAAATTGTAACCTAATTTGCAGTACAGAGCAAACCAAAGGATTATTATTAGTAGCATTTATTTATAAATCCTGGTGCCATTCTCCATCCAATCTGTTTTTGTGGTAATTATCACAATTTTTATAGCTACGGTCAACAATAGATGGTGTCCATTACAATGACGTTTTATAGGGTTAGCAAAGGTAGTGCGCAAGGTTAACAGGTAGTCTCACGCTTCCAGAGTTTAGGGTTCATAAATATTCTACAGTGGCATAACTACAGAGCGTATTTTCTTTGTGTGCCACTTTTTTGTAGTTTGCTTCCACAATCACACCATACAGTTGAATTAGCATCTCAAAATTTTCCCAATCATAGTTGAATATGAGGATCATGAACTGGAGCTCTCCAAAGGGTATATCTGACCATACATTCTATATTTTGTAATCATTCCACTGGAGCACTTATTACGGAGTGTAATTGTTTGGGAGTTTCATATAAATGAGTACTTATTCCATGTATTTTTTATGGTTTTCAGAAGGGTGTCAGAACAGGTGGCATATGGACACTAGTTTATAAAATAAAATTTTAAGTGCTTGGGCGAGTACTTTGTTCACACATCAAGGCCAACATTTGTTTAAAAAGTTAAAGCTCATAATACAACTGTCATTTGAAAGAAGCCTTATTAATATTTTGTAATGCATTAAGTAAAGGATGTTCATAAAAAGTGTTGCCAAGTTTGAAATTGGTAGGCAATACTTGTGTTACAATCATTTAGAATTTGAAAAGACATCACGAGAATAAAGTCATTCAAAGTTCAAGTATCTGACTGGACAAACGTATCTACAAACTTACCATTTGCATAAGGATTGACTGTCTTTTTATTTGTCATAACCCGTGCTGTTGCATTATTAACCTAAGCATAAAGAAGATATATTAGTGAACATTATAAAGGTGGCTTTACACCTTTATTCCATCGGCTTAATAAGAAATCACCAACTTTTACACACATACC
>JAODUD010000095.1:25730568-25741189 GCA_026784285.1 Stomatorhinus walkeri
TATAATATTAATATATATAGAATGGCAGTACTGTTACTGTAAAAATAGTATTTATTTAAAATTCAATCATTTTATCATTCATTCATCAAGTTACCATATCAAACAAATCAATTACGCATTATATATACATATGTGTATACATGCAATGATGCTACCAAATAATAATTACAAAAATAATAATGAGAACATGCCCAACATATTATGATGTGCATGAAATGTGCAGAAACACATAACCCTTTTCCTTTCGTGTACTTAAAAACATTTACAGTTGTAAAGATGATTTAGGCAGCTGACAAAGCACACATAAGTGAAACTGGCAGACAAACATTTGCCATTCACGTACCACATGGATCGCTATAAAATTACCATAAGTTTAATGATGATCTTACATGCTATATACTCCTAGTAGTTCACACCATTTGCAAAAATTATAAACCATAAAAAGTAGCATCAAAAAAACTATAGAAGCATGATTTTCAATTAAAATCACGTAAATGCTCATCAAGATAATTGTGCAGCTATTTGCTTTGTTTTAAACAGCCAAATTTCTGAAATAATGAAAGTATACTTCACAAATGTTGCTGTTTTTTTTTAGCAATTATTCCTTTTAAAGTAGAATACAAAACTGTTTATATCTACATGAACATCTACGAATGCACGGAACGTATACAAATAAACTCATGAGAACAAGGAGAGAACATATGAGTAGACCAAAAAAATATAAATAAAAGCAAAGACATGGCACAGAATACATGAAGCTATAAGGCAGACGATTCGAAACAAAACACAAGTGAATAAGATGATAATATTGGTAACAGGCACCTCTATTTTACGGCCTTCTACCACCGTGCCGTGTAATTTCTCCCTGGCCCTGTCGGCATCAGCACTATTTTCAAAAGTTACGAAACCAAATCCCTGCATGCATGTGGAAAAAGGGGGAAACAAGATACGCATTAATAAATCGGTCATTCAGCAAGGCGTCCATCACACATCACAGGTCAACCGGTCGATTTTCAGTTTGCCCAAATTGTCAAATTTTATGTCGTACATGCAAAGAAAAAAAAAAAGGAGAGACCGAAGAGATCCCTTGTAGAACACTATACATGTCAACTTTTGGATATTTGCTGATGTTTTATTACATCAACTGAAGACCAAAGAGGCAATGCTAATAATAAATGTGACATTACTATCTCACTGATTTGTCTTCAAACATCATAAGAACATATAAAATAAGACATTCAAGCAGGAAAAAAATACAAATACAAATATATGTGTTCTAATGCTATGGACTTCAAATACATAAATCTAAGCTGATGTTTTAAAAACCCTCTATACGACCATCGGCTTGATTGATTTCCAGAATGTTCATCTGTGCTTGTTGGTTTGATCTGGTAATGAAGAAGCAGGAAAGCCCACCCATGTCTTTCATATATAACTTATGATCTTGGACCTTTAGCACAGCAATGCCAATGATCAGCTGCAGAGAATATTTTTAAAATTTTCTCCAGTATATATTATCCACAATATTTAGATATTTAGTCATCAACCTTCATATGAGAAATTTAAAATAAAGTTCAAAAAGCGTTTTTGTGATCTAGCTGAGGAATCCAAAATACCAGAAAGGAACCACCTGCTCTATCGACAACCTCTAGAATTATTGTTATGTTATTTATTGCACATTTACATCACTGCAGTTACAGGGAATCCACTCATCACCTTTTAACCCGTTATGCTGGTCAGGAGCATGGGGATGATTGGAATTCTAGAAGCTAAAATAGATTAGATAATATTTGTTTGTACAGTACTTACTTGTACCATAAAATACCTTAAAACCCACTTCAAAAAAACTTCAAAACACTTAAATATATGCTAAAATTTTAAGATAATTACTATTAGAAATTAAATAGACTTTCTTGCTTCTTCATAATGAATATTTGGAAGAAGATACCAATAGAAAAGCATGCACAAGATGAAGAGGCAGACTACATACCTTAGATCCTCTCTCATTAAAAATGATTTCAACATCTAAGATTTTACCAAATTGCTGGGAAGAAAGAAAGGCAGATATAAAGGTAATCTTCATTAATGATACGTAGGTTTGAATGCTTTTTAAATTTTAACTCCGGCAAGATTTTGAAATTATTCTTCATGTAATTTCCATGTAGAACAACCGGTTGACGACAGTAAGTTTGACAGGAAGTCTGTCCCTTGCAGGCACCCATAATGGACTGAAAAAGCAGTACTTACACCAAACATTTGCCTGAGGTCAGGGTCTCTAAACCTGAATGGAATATTAGAGACGTGGAGCCGCTTTGGCTGTGTCTTGCTGTCTGTGTTTTCGCAGGACTGTGTCGGTTGCTGGCTGTCGGTCTGTGCTGAGTCGTCTGTCTGCTGGAGAAGGAGGCAGATGGAAAAGAAAGGCTGATCTTGAACACCAATAATCCATTATATAACTTCAGGAATCCCACAACCTAAAATAATATGACATTATAACCAAAGAGTTTTTGTCGTATGTACCTGAGGTTGTCTTTTTTTTAATTCTTGAATGATGTAATTACTTTTTTGCAACATAAGCTTACAAAATTGGTTTGCATGTATAGATATGAATAATGAAGTGTTTTCGCTATTTAAGCTGGTGACTGAACATATCTAGAATATACTGTGGTTATTATCTATTTATATAAATTCTTACACATGTGCATACGAAATATTATGTGCTTAAGTGAAAATACTTAGCTGACTTGAATATCAATATTTGAAAAATGTTTAAAAACCTAACAAAAGGACCATACAAGCATCTGTCTAATCAACAACCCTTTCATCATGAAAATTAAGGATGCATAAAGACCTACAACGTAACAAGAAGGAAGGATTATACTGTTGTACATACTCACACTTTCTATTAGACACACAACTCCATCTGTACCATTTCCTTTAAATTACTGAGCAAACTCTTCACATCACTTTTGCGATACTTAAATTCTCTATATGCCTCATACCATCCATTATCTATACCCGCTTATCCTACTGGGTCGTGGGGGGTCCGGAGCCAACCCAGAAGCAATGGGCTTTATAAAAAACAGTTTTATAAAGGAAATTATAAAATATCTGAATAACGATTCTGATCATTATGACCACTATTTTTTTTACATCATCTAAGTAAATGGATTCCAAAATCTCAATATTTTATTTGTAATTTGGCAAATATATTAAAGCTAAAATATCAACAACTACAACTACATCCAAACAACACACATTGATTTTAAGCAAGTATTGCACAGTTACATATGAACTTTCTTCCTGAGAACTTGCCACCACGACAGTAAAATCAAGGTGGAAGACTTAACACATAGCAGAAAGAAATGTGAGAAGAGTTTATTGTAATTAATAATCACAAGTTGTGTTTTTCATTTAGCCAAAATACATTTCCAGTGGTTGGAGACAAATATCCAAGTCTTAAAATGAATATTTTCCTACGGATCAGGTTTTAAAAAATGTCCAGTGTTGAATGATTTAGTAATTTTGTACAAAATGATGATACCATTTTCTACAATAATTCAAAAGTGCTGATGTGCGGCCAGGATGCAAATGATATAAAATAAATTATCTTAGCAATGAGATATAAAAGTGAAAGCACTGACAAACCTCTATTTATGTAAATTTGACTTGCATAAATCCAGACTTGTGTTAAAAATTCCCGCCATACGCATTATTTATGGATGCTGCATATGCAAAGCGTCTGAAGTATGTTAAGCGCAAGTTGGTGCAGGCAGACGAGGCAGGTAGCTGCATCTCCCCAGTTCTCGCATGTCTTGTCGTATGAACGCATCTATTCTAATGAGATGTAGTGCTTTATATAAATGTAAAGGATTCATTTCATTGACTAGGCTCATGTTTTATCACAGCATTTAATATGCATGACATTTACTAGATAATTATATTAATTGTGTATTTTTCTATACCTGTGTTTGCAATAAATGCCTAGGCTAGGTTAGGATAGACTACGGTAAGCTGAGCTATGTTCAACGGAGGCGGATGAGGGGAAATCTGACATATGTCAATTTTGACAAAAGGAGTGTATTTGTGAAAGTCAAGGAGTGTCTGTATACATCTTGAAAAGGAATCAAACATACTAGTTTGATATGTACATCGTTCCACTGAAACAAAAAGTAAGGTGTTTTACTCATCACAACTTTTAAGGTAAAGTGTGCTAGTCAGAAAACTTCTTGTTCACACCTTTCCACATACATGATGAACGCTAAACAAGGCAATCCCTCACGGACGAATACTAAGCAGAGTGTACCTGCAAAGGGCAGATAACACTGAGGATTTAGGGAGATTGCGCTGTGCTCTCAATCTCCATGTTAATTGAGCCTGCACAACAATGAAGAGAGTGATTTCCCTTTGTACATTAGTTGTATAAGTTTGACGGTATCCATTATGCATTGCCTTTCATATAAATTCTTTAACCTATTCAGCTTTTTGTCGTACGCAATCCATATCACTATCATAAGGTCTCTCCCAGAGTGTCATTTTGCACAGGCCTCTCCACTCTATCAATAACCAAACGGGATACTTTAAACACTTTAGTCTCCTAACCACCAAGAAGTAGGTCAGCATGGTACACACATTGTATGCTTAAGTATGCCCTTGTATTATCAGCCCAGTTAATGCTGAATGCAGTTTTTCTTAATGGTGTGTATTTGGTTAATGTTATATATTATTCACCAGTAAAGGGCCAGACACCGGTCTGTTTAGGGATAACTTTTATATGTTTTCTTACAGTCAATGTCCTTATTCACTTGTGATTCAATTGACTGCCCAAGACGAAAATCTGACAATACTTACATTTGAATCATAAGGTCAGCTAGTACCTGGCTCAAAACTGAACACCCAATGTGACGTCCATGCTTCAGCTTCCTCGAATTAAATGTACTTACTCATAGTGCAGCAGCAGATAAGTACAGGTATCCTGAGTGTACTACTGCTAAGCCCACTGGAGTTCCCTCCATCCAAGGGTCTCATTATTAAGTTTGGGAGGATTTCCCCTCATTTTGTTCATGCTGTTCTGCTCACATGCTACTTTCCCTTATGTTTTATGTAGCATATCTCACAATGAAGTCTGCAAATACCTACCAATTGTGATTAAATAGAGTCTAATACCATTTTTGTTCTATTGTTGTGCTTTTATTTTATAAAATAAAATGTTGTCTAAATTTACATACGGTTGCTGGCATGGAGAATTAACAAAAAAGACGAAAAAGTGAATACCTTTTTAATAGCCTGGCTCTGACTCACTGTTACAATAACAAGTTTTTGTGCTCGTACTGTAATAATTCATAATAGCTTCTCAGCTGTTACGGAAAGTTTTAAGTACCCTGCCATGCTAGTAGAAACATTCATCCTTAAAATCACTAATCCATTTAAACATTATTAAATTCATTTTAAATCGGACAATAGCTTACATTTAAACACAGCCTTCTTACATTATTTTCACAGTTTCGTCTCAGGGCTTTATTATCAATGACTATCATTTTTCCCTCACTTGTTCAACAATAGATGGGTATTGTACTAAACTCATTAGCAAAAATAATACGAATGGTTTTACCTAGCTCTAGGTCTGCAGTGTTAATATCTCAGTTTAAGAAAGTAAAGAGTCTGGTCACACTTACACAAAAAACTAGATTTCACATCACTCGGTTTTAGACAAACCATCACAAGTTTTGCAGGCAAAAACACTGTGTCTGTTATACTTAATGTGGATAAGTTCATGGCTAGCAGACATTAAATTCTTAAAACATATTCCTTTGTTATAACTATTCTGGGTTGTTTATATCAAATAATAATGTTCCTACATGGTGAGCAGTAAGGTGTCTCACAGGGTAGCCCTACTGCCTCAACCCCCCCAGACTGGGGCTCTGAACTTGCTCCCACCCTAGGTGCAGAGTTTACATGCCCTCTCTGTGCTGAACAGGCTTCCTCCCACAGTTCAAAGACATGCAGTTGGGCTAAGTGGCATCTCTGAATTGACTAGAGTGTCTGAGCCTGTGGATGGCCATCCTTGTACCCTAGCTTGTGATAGGCTCCAGTAATCCCTAAACTAAACCCAGCTAGGATGTCATTTGCAAATGGGTGATCAATTGAAAGATTGACGTTCATACAGTAGTTCTTGGTTAAAATCTCTCAAAAGTAAAGTGCTGTACAGTGTGCCCATACTTAATTTTTATATAATACTACAGGCAACTAGCATTGGGTATTGACAAAAAAAGTATAAAATCTTGCATAAAGAATGAGAGGTAAACTGCAAGATCAAGGCAACTATGCTATATTGGAATGTGAAACTGCCTCTCTATCAAAATCAATTCTACACAAGCTGCAGATACTACAATTATCAGTGTTTACTATTTATGGATTTCATGTTGTGCTGTGAAACACAAATAGTAAAATGACTGCAGTCCAGTTTATGTATGTATCAGTTTTGGCCTTGAAAGAGGTGCCATATGTTAACCCTGTGTCCAGAAATGTCACGCTACATTTATTCATATTCTGTAATACAATAAGGTCAGTAAAGCACCACGCAAAATGTGTAACATATTCACATTCTTTAAAGGTGGAATACATGGGATATAAATCGGCCACATATATTTATTTAGTAAGAGACAAGACAACAGTATACAAAATGTAGTCAGAAGTAAAATATATATTGCAGGAATATTGTGTTCTGGCATATGTCCATGTGCAATGTATTTTGAAAAAATACATTATAAATAAATTTAAATGAATCAAATTTTAATTGATATTACAGGTGAAATATCATAGTTATGTCCGTAACATTATCAGGATCTCTTTACTGCATTCTCCTTGGACACGAGCCTACTGACACTAAGCAAGTCTGTGGAGGTTCTTCTGTAGGAAGCAGTGGGGGCGAAGAACTGCTATTTTCACACTGTGTAGGCATCTGTGAATGTTATATCTGTGGGCCATAGGGTTTTCAGAAAATTATTCACTTTATTTTCTTTTCATTTTTATAACCGATTACAAACAAGCAAGCAAGCACACAAACAAACAGGCAAATAATGAAGAACGACAAAATAACAGACTCTTTGCTTTTTCAGGATGTGCCCCTAAAGTACAAGCTTCTTGGAGATATATCTGTGTATATATCGATACCAAATGAGCTTTCGTCACTCCCTCATCATACCTGACATGTTATAAACAAAACAAACACCATTTTCTGTCTCGAGAAGTAAATTCCGCTTACATTAGAAACGTTTATGTAAGGGGGAAAAATACACTTCCTTTTGTTTTCCTGCTGTTGACTAATATGATAATGCTTGAAAGATACTTTACTAACAACTATTTCATTTCATCCCCTTTCTCCCTGTGGTAGTTCAGCTCAGCAGTGGCCGACAAAACCTGACATGTCTCAACACCACAAAGCTCATTGCTGCAGGACAGCTGTGCCTCCAGTGGGGGAGGGAGGGCGGGTGGGCTGTGAAGAGAATAGATGTAGCGCACAGGAGGCCAGTTTTAACTGGAGAGGTGTTAACAGTGCCTTCTGCTTGTAGGGACATCAAATGAATGGAGCTCATGCTGAGTGAGAGGGGAGATCTAACAGGGAACAGCAAAGATGACAGATTGCTAAAGACATGTCAAAAGTTTACAATTCATTAGCGGCCGCTGTTCTGTGTTGCTTCCTCGCATTGCTCTTTAAATGGTTTTAAATACACACACAGATACTCTTATACATTATCATTCCCACCTTCCCTAGACTATTACACCTTCTTTCAGCCCGTGCTATTGCCCTTTTATTCAGACATTAGGTGGGGGTGGTGTTTCTTTGGTCAGAACTGAAAGTGCCAAGTGTGGCCCAAATTTGACACTGCCCACTCTGCACCAAAAGTGGAGACCACAGAGATGCTTCTCATCAGCAAAGGAGTAGGAATCTCATCATGTCAGTGGTCATTTTAAATACATCAAAGCATAGGAAATAAACAATTAAGTCATCTCTAAGTGATGATTTATTTTTCATGACGGAATTAGTGTAGTCTATTTAAGGTGTTTCAATATAATTTATCATTATGATGGAAGGGTAGGATCACACCATCTTACACACAACATTAACTTTTAAAATGTATTTTTTGTAGAATGTGGAGTATATATGTGTGTGTAGTTCATTCTGTTAAAGTGTTGTCTGATTATTTGCCAGAATATAAACCATAAAGTGTGACATCAAAATATGGAAATAAAAGTGAACAATAAACTCACAAAGCTGTACATAAGCTTCATAAATAGCCTACAGACTTAGATTCCATATTAATGTTTTATATTAGTAAGTAAAATGTCTAATTGTCCTTGTGTATATTTTACTATTTTACTATTACTCACATTGCAGGTGTCAAGTCATTAAGTTTTAAATAATCCTAGCTAGCTTATAGAATGATTCCATCATCCAAATTGAAAAATATCCAGGATATGCTGAATGAATCATTGCCTGAATGTGCTGCACTGAATGTACTTCTCTTCCCCAATGTAAAGTTGAGGTGCAGTGATACAGTGATGGGTTTCTCTGAGCAATTCAATCCTGGAAAAAAAACAAAGCTACTTTAATAACTTTAAAAGCTTAGCTACCTGCCTTTGTTAATAAGAGTCACCTAGTTACAGGACTTACCTTCGGTATAATCAAAGCTATAGAACTGGAGATTAAGATGGAGGATTTGGCTGTATTTCCAATTCAGAACCAGATAAGAGTATTGAAAAATAGGCACAGTGGTGCTGCATGTGAGGGTGGTTGTACAAGTAGGTGACCATGTGGTCATGAAAGAACAACAGAATCTTTCCAATTATCCTTGGGCTTTTTTGGGGGATCTTTTCAGTAGCTCCCCCACCTATTAAAATGGCCCCAGCAAGACGGTGCAGGTAAGACCTTCTGATATACTTGAGTGGCAGATATAGCATATATATGGTCTGTGCCACAAGGGACATGCACCATCAGACCTGCAATCCCAAAAAGAGTGAGTCTGAATATAGATGGACATTCAAATGCTTCTATATTCTACATTTCTTATACGGTAGCCTGTCCTTCACCTTTGGCTAGCAGCTTACCATTTTTAGCTGAGCCAATATCAAAAAACATATTGCAGGTAGGCATGCATGTTGACTAGAAACTGTTCATTGGTATTCTGCTTCAATGTCTATTGGACAAGGCCTTCTATGATCAATCAGCATCTCTGGGACATCCCTCCCTCACTCCTCCTCAGCAGACACAGCAGCACACAGTCATGTTGAACAAGATGTGTAAGTGATGCAGGATGGAGGTCCAAAAAGACTGCATACTGACAGAGGAGGGATTCTGAGGCTAGTTCTGACGCCTAGCCGATATTTCTAACTTTTGGTGAGATTTTGATGAGAGTATATACCAGACATTTGAGAGTTTCCCATCAAAAGTGGCACATGTGATGGATACTGGTAGGTGATGGGTACGAGCACTGCTCTTTGGAGGGTGCTGAGGAACAAGAAAAGTCAATGTCACCCAACAGAATGAAAAGTAAAAAACAAAAAGAGATTTATTACATGATTTGTAGGTGTTGACGGCATTTTCCATGCTGATGTTGTGCCCTACTTAAAAGAACATCTACAAACATAAACTGTAATTTCAGCTAAATTATTTTCCTATTTACCCCAATGTCCACAAGACAGACACACAGAGCGACAGACAGACAGAGCGATAGATAGACAGAGCGACAGACAGACAGAGCGATAGATAGACAGAGCGACAGACAGACAGAGAGATAGATAGACAGACAGAGCGACAGACAGATGGACGGACGGATGGATGGATAATTACCATGAATGAGGAGTTACATATTTGACAATGTTCAAAAAATATAATGGTCCAAATGTTTAAATTGCTTAAAAGAAACAAGATAAACTGACAAAAAAACAAACCAGTGCTTCATTTGGTGTGCAATGTGCTAATAAAAGCCTAATTGTTTTTCTCTGCAGGCAAAGTAGAGCTTTGTAATAATCTCCCACTTTCGACTTTAACATTTTATTCCCAACTTACTTTTATCATCATTCCTAGGAGTAAACGTATCTTATGAATACTGCAACAGTTATAATATGCTGGACTGATCCCTCAATGGCCCTTATAGTCACAAATCATAATAAACAGCCAGAAAATATTTGTTTTAATACAATCATTAAACATGAATACAGAGCTAGAAAGAAATGCTGATCCTTCTGTGAGTCTCCCTATTTTAAATAGAGGTCTGACCTCAATTCTTCTCTCTCTGCTGCATTGATACTCAACAGGAGTACAGCTGAGCATGTCAAACAGCAGGATTTAATGGGTTCGTTGTGCTACTTTTGCTCTCTTGTAGTCCATTCCTTGCTTCTGTAGAGCCATGGGCCAATTAGCCCACTAGGTCAACTGCAGGAAGCCAACAATTAAGAAATAATGGACTTCCATCCCATTCAACAATTACATTCTCTACTTATTCTTCCCGGATTCTCGTATCTATTCACTAAAGAAAAGTAATTAAATAAATTGTGTGGACATTTACTGGTGAACATGGAGGGGGGTGGGGGATTTGAAAGGTTTCTGCACGCATACAAAGAT
>JAODUD010000095.1:25744460-25761661 GCA_026784285.1 Stomatorhinus walkeri
CCCCCCCCCCCCCCCCCCCCCCCCCCCGCCCCGGGGCGGTGCCGGAGACTGTCTGTGTGTTTGTGTCTGGAGCGGTCTGTTCACTGTGCGTCTGTGCTGGGGGGTACATGTTTAACGTGTGCTCTGGAACGGTGGTCTGGCCTGCGTAATCCGGGGCAGGGTGGGCGTGGGGGGCTGTGTATTCAGCAGGAAGGCCATTTTGCGGGGATGCAAACTGAGCAGATGCGTATGGCTGTGCCATCGTTTCGGGTGGTGCTGTGACGTCCTGATTACCCTGCAGGACGAAGAGAAGCACAAGGACACATAGCTTAAGTAAAACCTTACACAAAAAAATAATTAAGGTCATGAACAATTTAGCCTTGTCTGATAATTTTGACATTTCATGCAATAACGTAAAATAAATAATAATAATAAAGTCAGCTGAAGCAATAATAATGCTAACTGAAATGGAAATGAATAATTAAGACTTGCTTATTCACTCTATAACTGGCTGCAGTACAGATAACTAGTCAGATGGATGGTTAGTAAAAAATAACTAGGGCTTTTATTTGGAAAGTCAGCACTTTTTCAAACCAACAAGTAATTGCACTGTTACCTAATAAATTCACACACACACACAGATATATATATATATATATATACACACGCACACACAGACAGATATTTCTGAGGTTTAAAGAAAAGAAAAAAGGAGGCATATCGTCTGACAAAATGACAGCAATAAAACATTTCTCCCTGTCCCCATGATGAATGAAAGCAGCTACACATCCTGTAAAAACTGTGACAGTTGCTGTCATGTACAATAGCATAGGTCCATTATTCGGTGTCACAGGTAGAAAAAAAAAGAAGCATAACCGAGAACTGGGTTTGGGAACAGAACTCTGGATTTGCTGATCCTTTATTAAACAACAGAAATATCAGGCAAGAACCAAAATAGCGGAGGAAAAATCCTTTAGTACACAAATCAAATGGCAAACAATTTATCTTGACTATTCCTCCAGGTTTACAAAAAATGAACTAAAATGCCACAGACTCCATTTATAGCTAACCAAAAATAAATAAATAAATGAATAGGCAATGCAGCAGATCTTTGTGAGCCCTGTCAGAGCGTTTAAACTGCACTTGGGGACTCGCATTCCGAGGCATCTTCATCAAGGCTGGTTCTACCTCAGCACAGGGGCTGCGATTGCATTTGTTCCTCTCCTGCAGTCCAGCTCCCCAGGTTTCCCTTTGCCATCTCTTAAAGACGCGGGAAAATCACAAACGCAACAGCAAAGTGCCTGGCTGGGACAGTTCCTGGTGCCGAACACGCGCAGAACGTCGGGCTCCCAGAAGTCATCCAGCACTTCTCTTTATTAATATCCTTTCTTCCCGTCCAGCCTTGATTCACACCACATCACAAAAATTCATGGGTACTTGCAGATCAATGTGTTTATATGGTGAGCTGGGTGTCTTTGCTAATATGTCACAGTAGTTACTGTTTAACATAATGGCCCACCACAATTTACAAAAAAATCTTTGTTACATAGGGCTATGAATATATTTCAGCATAATACAGTACTGATCCCATGGAATAAAAACAGATATTTTTAAATTTCTCATTAGTCAAGAAGATATCCTTATTTCAAATGAGAAAGAAAGTCAATTAAAAGCACACATCACTATACTGTATTCTAATATATTACTGGAGTGGCCAGTGTAAAGAGTGATAATTAGAGTGCAGGCAAATAAACAGTGATTTGGTTAAAATTAGCAGCAATGTTTTACACTGAAATAGGAAAAAAAAAGGTTCAACAAGAATGAAGAAAGAAAAAAGTAAAAACAAAATAAAAACAATGTGGAGTAACACAGTATGTGATGTGAACTCCACAGTAAAAAAAAAAAATCAAAATAGTAAAATAAACCTTATCACAACAAAAAGAGGTCTTTTATATGAGTTATTTTAGCCCAAATCAGATTAGCACCCTCATCAGTCTCTTTTATAGTGATTGGCTTTATGCATCCCAGTGTTACCAGCATCAATGAAAAATTACCTCTCAGCGACAGGCACGAAACCAGAGATGGGGGTTAGGAGGAGTAATGAGGCTCAAAAATTCAAAGAAATTAGATGAATCTACAACAGGACGTAAGAGGAAAATGTCGCCTCCTGCCATCTTGCTTCCTTCTTCTCCATTAAGTTCACAGCTTATGTAGAGCTAAAGCACACAGCATCTGCCCAAAGCGAGCATCAATTATGGATGAAGATGTTCAATGTTGTGTGTGGAGTGCATGACCAAGGAGGAGGGACGAGGGGGCCAAAGACAAGGCAGCGAAACATTTTTTACCAACATTACCCCTTTTTAACTTTTCTCTACCCTCAGATTTAGTGAAGATGAGGCCCCCCCTCCTCAGATTATTTAAGCCTCTTCCTTCCTCCTTCCTTCTTTCCAGCAGGCCGCCTCCCATTACTCAGAGACCCCCATCCCCATCCCCAGTCATGTGGCCCTGATACTGCGGGCAAATGAAGCGGCAGGCTTAGTAAATACAGGACTGATGTGGATGTGTGGGTATATATCTGTATACATGCTTGTACATGGATGTGTATAAATGGCCCGGTGTACAACAATCCCGAAACAAAGACTAATACTTCCAAAAACATAACTTTGAATGATAAATTATGCAAAGCATTTTTTTCATGTTTTCATTTGGTTTCTAGAGTTATTTTCCCCTTATGATATATATTCTGTTTGTACTGTACATACCCCCCTCCCTTCTATTGAAATATTTATATAAATCAAAACCAGTGATTTTATGCTACAATGTTTTGAAATGTTCTCCCTGGGCACACAATGCACTGCTTATTTTCAAAAAATGTTAGGGAGATTAAATATCAGCCAATGAGGGCTCAGCTAGTTGACTGCCACTCCTCCAATCGATGCATAACTCTCTAGTCTAGTTCTCTGTTACCAAACAAACAGATAAAATAACTCAGTCATGAGGAGGAGAGAATGAAAGTCCTGTTTCAGTCATAAAAAACATAATGACATATGATTATGTGGTAATGATATGGTGTGACATATATGTGCATGTGTGTGTGTCTGTGTGAGTGTGCACAGTGAACACCATGACAATTAAATATGCATTGAAGCAATTTACAAATTCATGAAGGCAAATAAGACATTAAAATCCCCTTTAATCCACCATTAAATACATGCAAATACTATTACTGATAAATTGAAACTATGCTTTTCTCCAAATATGGGTTTGATGTTCTGTCTGGTTCTTGCAATTATACAAAAAATGCACACAGACTGAATTCACACATTACCTGGGAAAATACACAAATATTCATTTAGAGTTTCCCAACCAGTAAAATTTTAATCATAAATGTTTCATTTCAGCTTTGAAGGTGGATGCGTGGAGTATTCTACAAAATACATCTAAAATTACTGAAATTTTTTAAATAATTGATAATCATGTTTGTTAACTGTGGGATAAGGTTCATGTAATAATTAAACATTTCTGCTGGATCATTTGAAGTCATCTGCATTATGCAAACATGTAACAGTGATCATTTAAAACACAGAATAAAATGTTGCACATTTTCTGCATCTATTTAAATACAATGCATATAATTAAGTTAAAGTTTACGCAAATTTCACTGAACATATTAAACACAAATCTTAGATACATCTCTTATCATCATGTCTATCATTTCTCATTGTTTTTGGTAAAACTGTCAAACTAAATTAAATAATATATTTAAAAATAAATTTACTTCTTATTGACAGTTCCAGGTCATGTAGCTCATCTTGTTACAAATCATACATTTGCATGTTGTCAGACATGTCTCCCGGAGACACACGCTTCCTTCTCAATCAATGCAGTAATTAAAACCACACAGAATCTCCTTGATATTACCTTAAGTTCGCCCTCAGAAGTGAGATACAAATCTAAAATCTTAGTGGACGCTGTTACATGACAAAGAATAACAAATGAGGAGCTTCAGCAGACAAGCTTGATCTTGGAGAAGCCTGTAAATAATGTAAAGTTTTAAAAGTGGGGTTATTGCATTCCCAAGTAACTAAGTGAACAAAAGAAGCTCCACTACCCTAGAAAAGAGACACGCAGTGGTGACAACATGCCAAATCTACACTCTCTCACCTACACCTAGTGGAAAGAAGGGCAGTGTACTGAAATAAGAGGCAAATTATATATCAAACTCTGCCCTATTCCTAACTGTCTTTGGATTGATTTTCTGCTGCAGTGCGGTGAATCTCCAATGCTGTTCTGTACATTGTTAAATGAAAATTACTTCTAAAGATTTACAAATCCTTTATATGAGATGATACTGAATGGTGGAACCCTCAAAGTCTAGAAAACCTCGGTGAAGAATGGAAATCATGAGACGACTGGAAATATTTTCATTACATCACTTAAACCTACACAGTAAAGTGACACTGTTAGGCTCTTGAAGCCAGGTGCTGTTGACAGGAATCCAACATCTGATATTAGTGATGAGTCTTATTCATATGTAAATTAAAATAAATCTATATGCATGATTATCTGTATGTTTCTCCCAAATAATTGAATATCTATTTTAAAAACATTTTCATTACATGAATACAGTTAAATAATATTAATAAACTTAATTCTAAGCATATCAATACTTGAAGAAGACAAACGTACTGTAGACACTAAGATCAGCATTGCACAGCTTGACCGATAGTATTTCATAGCCCACCTCAAGCTGCTTATCCGGTTAGGAAATGTGAGGAAAGTACCATCCTGCTTTACAGAATATACTGAGAAAATCTGCTTTATAAATGTCAAAGAGTAAGTAAAGTACCCTTACACATTGCTCAAATAATGACAGGTATCACGGAAATCACATGCATTAAATTCAATTCAAAAGTGCTTAGATCACTTTCTTGACTTGGGAAAGTTGCAGCAAAAATTTAAATGCTACCATTAACGGGAACAATATAATACTGTTATCTCTTAAATTTTCAAACACTAAAAAGCTGGAAGGGCGACACATTATCTGCAATTCTGTATCTATGTATGATAATACATGTTTTGCAATCCATGAACTTTCACTAGTAATATAAACATGCAAATGTGAAGAACCAAGCACGGAATATGAAGTCAGATCTCGTCCAGGTCTTTCTTATTATGGCTTCTTTTTCTTCACATGAAACAACCATGCAGCCTTCACCCATACTTCCTCCATCATGCATTTCCACCGTCACCTTTCTCCAGTGTCTGCCCAGGGGACTGAGGACCACTTAGTTGCCTGTAATCCATTTCTGGCCGCAGGCAGAAAAACCTTCACTGAGAGGATTGTGTTGGTTTATGATTGGTTTAGTTAGTTCCCGTGGAGATCCATGGGGTGTCTCCATATAACGTTAAAAGGCAGACTCTCCACCTGCATCCCATTAAGCCACACAACAAAAACCAGCTGATTTCTCCATATAGCTGCCCTGCCAAGGGCCACGGATAAGGCAGCTTCCTGGCATCGCAGAAGAATTCCTTTTATTTAGCCACATCCAGCTCACAGTGATGCACTATTAACACGAGCAAAACAAAGACAACCTTTGACCTCAATATCTTACACCCCGCTATGTTATTTTGAAATTAATGGACTCAATATGCAGAGGGAGTAATTAAAACTCACATGAAACAACAAAAATCTGCAAAAAAAAAAACAAAAATAGACATAATGTAAATGAAATTTTCGAATATAAAACTAAAAAGATGAGCATGTATATTAGAATTAAACCAAACTAACCACTGATACAGACTCTCATTTGAGTGAAAAATATTCCTGTTTATCTCATTTCCAGTTTATAGCCAACAGGGCAAACCGAGCCAGTGAGAGTGTTTATGCATGTAGCTCCTAATGCCGTTTGGCACTGCCCAGAAGGATGTACAAACAGCCTTCACTTAATGGGCAGGGCAGGCCCCACGGAGCAGCCTCACACTGCCTCACCTTGTCTGCTTCCCATTACCATATTAGCCCACATTAGGCGGGTGTTCTCATCTGGTGCATCAGAGCCCCAATCCGCCGACGGGTATTAGCATGTGATGCAAATGAAGATGTAAAGTAGAATCAGTTCATCAATCACAATCGCATGGGGACACTGTGCAAAGCAAGAGTATTAGCTCTCTGGCCTTATGCAGGTCTCCCTCCTGTCGTTGCACATCTTTAATTAAACATCAATTTAAAATGCTTGCTAAAGCAACTTCCCAGCAAAGAACGAAGTCTGCTGCCATTTGCTATACAAGTCCCTTGCTGTGTTGCTACCACTGTCCTCTAGTCACAACCTCCTATTGTTTTTTATAACCCAGAACCATTCCGACATGTGACACCACCAACCAATAACGAGCGGGTACATAAATTCTGCTCCAATAGCAGTTCTTTTGGCATGTCTTTTAATGAGTTCAACTACCAGCATGGATACCCCAGTTAACACTCGGAGGCTTGTAAACCTGTTTTGTTTCTTTAAAAGCAAATAAATCCATTTTACACTGTTTATCCATCTAAAAGGCAGATTGTATCGTTAGATCAAAGGATCTGATGGAAAATAGTAGCTAGCAGATGTGCCCTGTTTGCAACCTGCCAATAAGGCAACTGTCCCAGAGCTGTTTAATTAGTATTAAAGACTAATATGGATTAAGCTGTGTGCTGTAACAGACATCAATCCTGGGGAGTCAATACCAATAACACAGGGAATCTTTCTGTAAGATCACATGGAACACAGCAATGCCTCTGATGATGTGATAATGGAGCACAGCGGCAATAATCCACCCCACAGGCATTTCCAGTATAAACCGCTCACCTCAGATTCATGGCATGTCTGCCCCAGGTACTGCAAGAAACATTAGTCAACAGTATTAGGAAGCTAACTCACTTTGGGCCAGTATTACACCAGTACAAGACACATCTTTTTTCAACTCACTGCTACAAGGTCATTTATAAGAATTACTTAATCTAATATTCAAACGGCAGACCAGGTTCAGATCCCAGGAGTGTCCTGAGAAAAGCCCCATAAGAACTGTTTGTATACACTGTATAGACTCAATGGCATCTTCTGAAGATGAGAACTACAGTACTTGCCTAGACCACACAGAGAGAGGCACGGTTACCATTTAGAGGCGGTCTCTAAAGTGTCAAGCTCACTTAATGGATTTTGTCTTCTGGGATGAGTTGGGCAGACTCAACTGGAATAAACAGGAAGTGGCGCTTGGTCTCCGGATGTAGACTGGGAAAAAAGATAACGTGCTATGTTCACTTCTTCCCGCTCAAAGTTTCCATATCATTCCGGTGTTTGGTTTTCAGGCATTTTATACCACAGGCACTCAAAATGCATTCTGACTGTTATTTAATTATGACAGTCTGTAAGAGGCCAAGTTAAAGCGTCAAATGCACCTCTTGACATGTCTGACAAAGGTATGGAAACAGATCACTTCTATAATCAATAGGAGGGTATGCTTGTTTCACTGTTCAGGTGCCATTTACCATTTAAACAAACAGGAAAAATTGCTACATTTCCGTGTTCATTTACCAGCAGCTCTATGTATGTTGCTTAGTTGTGTAATATCTATTGTAGTCTTTTAGTTCAGTAGCTTTGCAGGTAAATCCTTTCCTGCTTTTACAAATATAAGGGCCATACTTTATCTGCTGATCAACAGATAGCTGAGAGGTCCAGAAAATGCATTTTTTTATCACAGCACTATATATACAACAATATATATATATATATATATATATTGCTGCCTGCTTAAAAATAACACAGGGGGAAAACCAACATACAGTGAAATAAAGTTTATTGTCATTACACAGTCTGATTTTTGTCACGGCATAATGAGTGACCACAGGTCACTACACTGAACAAAATACATCAGATCCAGATGAACAAACCTCCACAGTCACATGGAATGGATCATGATGCCTGTGCAATGTGCCAATGTGTTCACTGCTTTGTCAGTCAGACCATGACTGATCAGTTAGCTATGACTAATTCTTTGGAAAGATAGTGACCTAATGGAAAATCTGTTTTGTCAACATTTAGGTTACTTCATCCCAACAACTAACAACAGTAGTACTTGTAGTTATAGCAAGATAATCAGCTATAAGACCGATAAGATGGATGGTTGTACTTCTCCCCCTCTCGTGTGTTGCTGACTGGTTTTTAATTGTTGTCAGTCCTGTTCCTGTTATGCTTGGTTTTCTGTGCCAAGGCACTTCATCCAATTCAGATTCTTGCAAGCCAAATGGTGTTTTGTACACTGGAGGTTGTACAGCAGCATTGGGGAAAACAAGCACAACTGGAAATTTACCCAAGATTACCCTGCTACCCTAAATTATGCAGACATCAGACAGGCATCTAGGAGTTTATGAAATGATAACGAATCAAGAAACCCAGGCCAACATGAGCACTACTTCATATCTCCTCCTCCTCCTCCCATGTGTGCTCTATAGCCTTCTCTACGTTTAGTATAAAATATTTAAATTGCAGCAGGTCATCTGCCCCTCACACTACTGTAGATGATGCTGTGCTCTCACTGGAAAGTATAAAATAACACAACTGCTCAGGCAATCCACTGACTAGGGTCAGGTAGCTGGCTCGCGACATTCACAGAAGCACAGCGGTGGTATGAATGCAGGGCGCTCTTTGCAGAACCTGGGGGGTTTGCATGGGGGTCAGCAGAGGTTTTTGTCTATCAGCGCCATCATCACTTGCTGGATGTGTTCTGTAAAGTGCTATAAACTGCCAGGCACATTCCTAACCTCCCCCCCGGGGTCCTGGGGCAGGTAATTTTCAAAGCTATAAAGGACTGCTTTCACTGCTGTTCCTGGCCCTCTTCCCCTGATTTATTCAGGTGTTATCCACTGATGGGGAACAGACACTGCTGACCAGAATTACTGGAAGCTGATTCGATGACTATCCTGGAAAGGAAGAAAACTGGAAAGGAAGCCCATTCTGAAAGCTAATCTGGAACTCAATGCTTATGCAAAAATAAACAAATAAACAAATAAATGATGCACCCACTAAAACTGTGATTCAAACCATTATATGACCATGCGACCTTGACCAGGATAAGCCATGTGAAGATGGATAAAAAGATCATTTATATTGAAACCATATATTTATTTACATTTATTGCTCATCTATATTTGCTTTTGTTTTATTGCTGTGTTCTTTCTGATCTTGCTTCTTAAATGAACTCCTTAACAACGAATCTGAAAACAGAGTTGTTTCTTACAACCTGGAAACAAAAAGACGTTTCTTCTCGCTGGTATTTTTGTTTTAACAATACATTTTACCTTCGACTGCCCCAAATATTGACGGTTATACATTTACGAAATAAAATAACAAAACACGTAACTTTTCTTATTACACTTTGACATTCAATACTAATACATTCACTGACAGCTCCCTAGCTGAATTATATTAGGCTTACTAATGAAACCATGATTCCCATTTTTGCACACCTATAGCAAGACTCCTTGTCTCCTTACCCTGATGGTGTTGTTCAGCAGTCACTTATGTAACAATCACAGGTCAGCACCAAACACTTAAATGAGCATTCCACAACAACCGAAGAAGATGTGTTTGAATAGGGCATTGAGAAATAAGTAAAGGGGCTGATTACTCCCTCCTGCAATGGCCACTGAAATAACCATTTGAGACAACTTTCAGTACATATTCCAGCTTCCAGATTGCCAAAGTAGTGATACAATGATGCCAGCTAAACAAAGTGCTATAACTGAATTGTCAAAATTCCATTAAACATGAGGCTTCAGATTTAGGCATCATATGTATCTGATGCAGTCATATACGAGCGAAGAAATATTCAATATGCTGTTGCAGACTCAGTATAGCTGGGATTTCTCATTTCACGACTTCCTTGACTCATAAAGTCATCATAAATTAATTTTATTTGCAAGATCACAGACACCTTGATTCTTGGGAGTATAAATAATGTACTTTTCTGCAGCAAAATCATGAACAGCTTACGTTCAATCATGAGATCAGGTAGTCAAGGCCGATAACCCAGGGCTAAGCTCCTGGTAAGATAAAGAGTGTTCACACACAAATCAAGAAACGGCTGCAGTACATGGGGAAGAAAGTGAAAGTTAGTACTCATCATTACACGCCAATGTTGTTCACTGCACTTCGCGATAAGAATGACTGGTTGATAATCCACATATCGCCACTGCTGACATATTTTTAAGACGACAAAATAATAATAAATAATAACAATAACAATAATCCCTCCAATACAGCAATACTTCTGGTGGCCCAGAAAGACAGAACAATGGGAAAAAATACTGTCTATATACACATACACAAACACACACACACCTACACACACACACACACACACACACACACAATGTCATCCTGCAATTCTGCCCAACCACTGGCTGACTATTGGCAAGATTTTTGGACCTTTTTAACTTGCCTTTGCTCCTCCACTTCCTCCCTTTAATTTGTAAACTTTCTCTCTTCTTCTTCTTCTTCTTCTTCTTCTTCATTTCTATTTTCTTCCCGACCAACAGAAATTCCATCAAAAATGTAGCAGGATCCCTCTCTCATCTGTTTAGGCCTGAAGCTAGTTGCAGGGACATCTCATTAGGGACCCCTCATTAAAACCAGCCCTGAAGCAGAGGCACTTTCAGAAAGCTATTTCTCCTCTCCTTTCCCTTCCTTAGCCATTCTTTACACATACTTCTATAAAATCTGTCTCGCCATAGAAGACTAGCAGCGTCTTCTTGTATTGTGTGTAGCTTGTTTCTAAATCAGTATGAAAATATACAAAGCATGAAAGTTCCACTGCTATAATCCAATGCTGACTCATTGCAAACATGATTTCAAAGTTACTGTAGATATGGAACATTTTATAAAGCTCCAATGTAAACCACAACTAAATAAAAGATAGAATGCATATACAGCACTCTAAATCTCATTAAACAGAACGTCGCAGCTGATTTAAAATTATCGGTAACACATGCCAATGGCTAGAAAAATGAGTGTGACGTAATATCAAAAGGCAACTGAGAAATTGGGAAGGTTGGCCACATGGACATTTTTTAAGGATGTGAAGAATGGAAGGATCTGAAAACCCCAAAGTTTATGCATTAATTCAAAGCTCAATCTCATAGTTCCAAAGCACGACTTGGCAGGACTTTTAAAAGGTCCACAAATAACTGAGAAGCTCCTCTCTGGGGGCTGTCTGGTAGGATGTCCTGCCTGCCACATGGATTTTAGGCAGACTACACTGCTCTGTAGGGCCTTGTGTGGTGCACCTGCAGGCTTGTGAAACCTCTGGGAATCACACACGTCCACAGTTACAGCAAAATCCATCATCCACGAAGTATATCCACTTAACGTGAATGTCTGGACACAAACCACTAAAAGGATATATGAGTGATCATTTGTAGAGAAAATTCCCTAGTCCTTCTGTATTCCCACAACAAATTTCAATTCCTAGGATGCTATAGAAAGTCTAATCAGGTATTCATACAACAGAAATCTCAGATAGAAATTCACAGAGCTGAAGACAGAGGCCTGACAGGATGTTGCTCTTGAGAGAGTTGATCACAGCTGTTTAAAGTCTTATCTAGGCTTTGGCCCATCAAGGTTGAGTCTATTGAATTATTGACAAGCTCTTGCTGTGCTGTATAGGGACCAAGTTTTTCTGCTGGCATTCAATAAAGATGAAATGGAGATCCCTTCAATAGCTTACTTTGGCATTTTATATTTTAACAGGTTTGATTTAAAATTCTGTAACAGAATGCATTAGACGTATAAAACCAAAGTAATACTCAGAAAGCCGCTACATGCCGAAATATACAATTCATTACCGAGCTACTGAAAATAGCAGGTTTATACACAAACCTATACATAAGTTAAGACCTGCATGGCGGAGGGAGAAGCCCACAGACAGAGGAGAGGAAAGATTCACACCAATCACTGGTGGTATGAGGCGCCCTGCCAACGTCAGAACTTGAAAATAACAACAACAACAATAACAACAAACAACAATAATAATACTAATACTAATAAGAAGAAGAAGAAAAAGAAGAACTGCAAAATGTCACAACTGTGAAGATCCAGGTCATATTCTGAGAAGCAATCACCAGTCACACCTTTGGCTTTATCACCCGTTAATTGCCATAGAAAAGAATTGATTGAATTTTATGATATTAGAATAACATACTGAACTAGACCATTATAACTGATTTGCAGCAATGACAAAACATTTAGTTTTCTGTTTGAAACACACATGCAGATTCTGATGAAAACATACTATAATTATGATTATGGAGATTTTGACTACTTGATACATGTGTACGTCGAGATGTTATATTCTTAACCATTTTTTTTAACATAAACCACTGATATGCAATTTCAAAGCATAACAAACACATACACATTTTGAGTAGCTTGAATGGCAAAAGGATATGTGTGTATTAAAAGCCTTGGTTCCTGCACTCCTCCTGTGATGCGTAATTTAAATGGTTTGTACAAACCAGCAGAAATTGCCTTGAAACTATTTTCTGGTTATTGACTGTAGTTAATTTTTGTTTACATCTTTAGTATTTGCACCATGCTATATGACACTGTTCAGTCAAACAAAAAACTGATGGTGGTCTTCTGTCTCAGGGGTGGCTAATTCATACCTTGATTAATAATCTAAAGACATGTATTGACTAATTCCTCATTCTACCCGGTTGTTGGTTACCCCTGTACCCTCCGCACAAACAACCGAGTTATTTAATTTAGAAAAGATGATGTCATAAATGCAAGGCAGAGTGATTGTGAAAAGACTTCATTGCCTAACTTCCCAAAGCTTTCCGAAAAGCTATCTTTTATTATGGGATACCCTGCAAGTTTTGGCTTTTTCAGTAGATGTGGGAACCTGAATTTTGTCAGTCTATAGGTGGGAAAGGCTAGGAATGGGCCCCGCTGTATGTGCTCTATGTTAGAGAAATCGCTGAAGGTATGACGTAAGGCCAGCTTCAGGGATTTTGATGGCTCAGCATAAAAAGAGAGTAGCTTTTACCTCTTGGTGAAGTAGTTAGCTATTCTACTTATAGTATGGGTGATGAAAGTCCAGTCAGACCTCTCCCACTTGAAGTATTATTTTACAAACATTTTGTTTTCTTCTTTGTACTTCACTATATTGCTCACTCAAAATTCTGTTTTCTACAGCATAAATTTTAAGCTAATAAGCATCTAATAAACTGTGTATAAACTGGTCATTATAGCTTTGATAGTGTTCTTGGTCATGGTTGACTTATTGGCAGTGTGATCTTATGTCGTATTGTTTTCCAGATTTTATGGGTGATGGCATGTGCCCAGCTTATTTCAGATTCACTCACTGAATCAAAAATTTTCATAAGGAACACAGAGCTAAACAATACTGATAGCATTGTAGGTAACAGTCAAATTATACATGTCAGCAAAAAAGAGTAGCACTGACTGCTTGTGTTGGGAGGGAAATTTTTGTGAGTGGGTGTGTTAAACATTTTTTTTTTTTTTTTTTACTCAACTACCCACTAAAATTTGCTTGTTATTACCCATAAAGATATTGGAAACAAGACTGAGGTGAAGAAAAATTACTTACTAAAAATGTATATAAATAATTAAAACTGTGAACAGTTCCTGGGGAAATATATTAGGGAAAATTTTGAATATATATGCAATTTGTCCTTTGGTGTATGCCATACTGTTATGGATACCAATGAGGTTCTGTAATTAAAAATCAACTTGCAGCTTCTAAATCTCTGTCATAGTTGTAATCCTTTAGATTCTGTTATACATGCAGAAGAAGCCATAGGCAACATCAGTAACTAGTTTCTGCCAGTATCATCAAACTGGAGGTGGTGATTAAGAGGCCACGCCATCTCAGAATCATCGTTAAGCCAGTGGAAAAACTCAATTTGTGAGCAATCAAGGAGCAGTAATCACATACTGGAAAAGTCTTGCACTTGTAAACAAACCATGCTATACCTTCACACAACAAAATGGAAACAATTAGCCCATCCAGCAAAACATATTGGAAGCAAAATCATAAATTATTTACACATTTTTGTACATAGCCATTGACAACTAATACGCAAGTCTTATAACAAAATATAATAAATTATGCATCTTTTTGCAGTTTTTTACTAATCAAGCAGTATGGATAGACTCCACACAATGTTAAAACCTTTGCATTTCAATCGATTATTTTTAAATAAAATGTCATCACTGTTCTTGCATGCAAATATTACATGTGCTTCATGATGGAGAAATGTCTTGAGACTAGAATTCAGCAAGCAATGGAAAAGCATAATAAATTAGAAAAAAAATACATTGAATGAGAAACAAATGTAAAACAAATGTAAATAAATGTAAAGTGCTGAATGTTAAATACAAAAAAAATGTATTTATTTGTTTCAATTGATTAGCAGAAGTGATTACAGTTTGAGTGGCACTATAAGGTAGAAACAGAACAATGTCTCAAGTTGTGATGCAGCAGTCTGGAAAAGCACCCTCATTTTTGACATAAGCAATCATATGACCCATAAATTTAATATGAACGTGCCCCTTCCTGCATGAAGGAGCCAGGGTGAGGACAGTTGTCAAAAAATGACATTTGTATTCACTAGTAACATGCCATTGTTTACTCACAAAGAAATAAACACAAGTTTGAAACTTTAATAATTCCTGTGTTTTTTTTTTACACAAAGTATTCCAGTCATACCTTCAATAATTGGATAAATTATACCATATTCAAACATAATAATCCACTAATTGCAAAAAAAAAGACATTTCCCAGGCTGTGTAGTTACACATTATTAATTTCTGCTAAATCCTCATAAACAGGGAACACCCATTCCCCAGCCCGGAAAGGAAACCGCGTCTGCAGCCAGCTCACACTTAGCGCACATATAAAACCCAGAAATATGCTCACTTAGAGAAATGCGGAATCCCCTTGATCGGGTTTACAGTACAAATACATTCCAGAGTTATTCGTCTTTTTCCTTTTTTATTGTAATCATTATTATTATTATTATTATTTTTACTTTGGGACGCTCTGCAGTATTTTGATGTTAATGCATACCAACTCACCGGAGTATGAAAGCAAGCTCTTGCGAGGCTGAACAGGCACCAAGCGGTGTTAGCGCCGGCTAGAGAATAGCTCCATGTAATGCACTGACACTCTCACAGAGAAGGGGAGAAAAAAAGGACAAAACTCAGAAACGAAGCGTCGGGGGTATGCACACAGAAAAAGACAGAAAAGAGAAGAGCACGAAAGAGGGATGGGAAATTAATAATCCAACAGGCAGGTCCCTTCAGTACTATAAATCATGCAGCTTTCTCACAAGCTACAGAGATGCGCACACGGGAGGGGCGTGCGGCATTATCCATTGGCTAGCTCCTCTCATTCCTATACATCGCAGCCAATCCTTTTATTGCCTTGAGGTACAAATATAGCTGTGAAACAGTTTCAGGATAGGAAAGAGAGGAAGAGGAGCTAAAAACAAAGGAGAGTGAGAAAGAAAGCGAGACAGAGGGAGAGAAAGAGAGAGAGAGCGAGAGAGAGAGAGAGGGGGATATAAGCAGAGAGAGGGGAGTAAAGATGAGAACCTTGGGTACTGCATGAAGAAAAGTGCTCACAGTTTTGGCATCGCTGAGTCCAGTTAATGCACTATAAACTTTATTTGAGCTGACATTTGATCCCCTGCGATGGGGTCAGTGAATAGCTAGCAATTCCACCCCAGATCACACCATAATCGAATTGCGGCCTATTTCCCAAACCTATAATGGAAAACGCAACTGAAATAATGCAGGTGATGTCGGCATGCTCCCCTCGCTGTCGTACATTATTACTGGCAATTCCTTGCCTCCATTTTCCCTGTACTCTAACAATGAATATATTTCACAGCTCACTTGCTACACTGTGTGGGAGGGATGGCATATACACCTACACACCATGAAAGAGAATTTAAAACAATAAGCTTCCCCCACACACGCACGGTTTTTTTTATTATTCTTGTATCTTTTGCAGTGGACATCACCAGTAAGGGCAAAAAAAGACGACTTTGCAAGCATATCTGTTCAGTTTCCAATAACAACCACTTGGTATGTTCTATATTTTATTTAGATTACTGGTTCATCTAATATATTTAACCCTCTGTGAAGTATTGACAGACTCTCCTCCTACTTAAAGACGTATTTAAGCAGACATTCTATGTTGAGCTGCTTCTTAGGTAATAGCAGAATGGCTAAGGAACTGTAGAGTGTCTTACTTGGGACTCTACCTGCAGATTTAAATCATATTTGTTATTTGTATTCAGCCTTCACATATGCAATTAAAGACTTTGTTCACAAAGATAAAAAATAAATCCAACATTAAAATATCTATTTAATAGGCAATCGGGTCACTTATATTTGTGGACGTCTCTCTGACAGTGATCTTGATGGCCATTCCTCTTGGCACACTAGCTGTTTTGAGGTCGCATGCAGACTTAACTGAAAATTGTGACAGCAAAAGGTCACGCTTCTGTTTTCTGAAGCACCGCAGCCTTAAGGTCAACATATTATGTTATAAGCATTGCTGGTTAAAGAGTGTTATCAAAATAAATCATGTAGCTCTTGAACTATATTACAGATACAGACAATTGCGTACTGATAATGTTGTTACAAAAAGAACAGAAAAGAACAACACTACAGTGTAGAATGAGTTAATCATATCAGCACAGAATACAGCAGGAGAAATTAACATTCTCGTGAAGACATTAGAGGGAAACACACCAAACAAGAGCCGCAGGAGGGTCAGGGTAGCGAGTCAATTTTGCAGAACGATAAAAGAACTGCCATGTATATGATTGCATGTGAAAGGGAAGAAGCCATCCTAGCTTGTTATCATCAGCTAATTAGACACTGCAGTCAGGACTGCATACACAACATTTGCCTTTGTAATCAAATGTATTATTCAAATAGGGACTGGGGGGTAAAGACAGACAAAGACAACGTCTTCCATCACAGATCATTTCAGCACTGGTACTGCTGGATAAGGCTTGGAACGGAACCAAATGCCACATGCGGTGAACAGGCAAAGATTTACAAATATATAAAGCAAGTTCGTATCCACATGTAAATTGATGCTGAAAATAAATTGTTTACAAAATAAACAAAAAGTACAATCTTTATTTAAGA
>JAODUD010000095.1:25783387-25794342 GCA_026784285.1 Stomatorhinus walkeri
GTCCCTACTTCGCGGAAATTCAGTTATCGCGGTTGGCCTTGGAACCTATCTCCCGCGATAAGTGAGGGATTACTGTACTATGTTTACATATCAAACTATCCATTGATGACATGGTGGTTAGTGGGGCTTGGATATCATGGGCGATTCAGGAAGCCCAGTACTTGACTGAGGCCCTTTAATGCATATGATTATATGTGAAATTGGGCAGGGGGTCCAAGGAGATATTTTTCAGGCCCCCAAAGTTTCTGGGTATGCTAGTATTTATATTGAGAAATATTAGAAGAATCAGAATTTTCAAATAATGAGTTCCCCTCTTATGGGCGTGCCGACAGTCATAACAAACACCAAGGTGGTATCATATTGTAAGGCATACAATTAAATTTTTTTTGTCATGAGGCAAGGCCATTTTTAAGGAAACATGTAAAATGGTGATGGAAGCTTATGATTTACTGATGTAAAAACTAAGAAGAGTGATTATGCCGACTGTCCGCTTGCCATGACAGAGACTCGCAAGGGGTTAGCAACAAGATAGAAGAGTAACAACTCCATCTGTCAATGCAGTCACATGTTGCCGCATTATAAAATCTGTGCATGACGGCGCTTAAAAAATATAACAAATGCTGTTTCTGTGTCACGTAACGGTTGAAAATCTGATGGTTTCATTTATTGGATTATTGAAAGGCAAGGATGCGGACTAGTTAGACCTGCCTTACCATTGAGAAGAAATGCTTTTTACAAACTTTCTTTTACAAACGGTTCTATGAAATGAAGGAAAGACATGTAGACATGTAAACTCTTAAGAGGACAAATGGCTCTGATTTGGCATTCATGGTGGACACTAGGTGTCATTTCTCAGAGTAGGACATCAAATTTCAAGCGGCTGACCAGGTCATGGTTTTACTCGTTTCACATGAGAAGTCATTTGAATCTAAATTAAAATTAAAATGTGCAGCTTGAGAGCAATAACCATGTGATTTAAATCTTTTAAAAACTTAATCTCAGAAAAAAAGACAATACAAAATGCTGAAGGGATTTCTGGAAATATTTCCGGGTGTTAATGCACAAGAGCAGGAACAAGTGAGCGTCTTTGCAATGTCATTCAACGTCAAAGCAGCTGATGCACTGAGTGCAGGTAGAAATCACTGAGTCGCAAAACAGCTGTTAGATAAACACCAGATACGGTAACACAGATCTGCTGGAGCTCCAAAAAAGAACCTCATGCAAAGGCAAGATTTGAAATATAAGAAAACATGTTTTGAAAACAATATCAAGATTTCAAGTTATAGGCTGCCACAAAACTACTTCTCAAATCTTCCCAGCTAAGGACTTTGATACAGATTGACCGACAAACTTAAGCAGTAAATGGCAATAATATTATTACCACTATGAACTCAAAGAATTACAAGTATCAGATTACATTGAAATTAACTGATGTTTAAATCACATGGACAGATTTAACATTTAATGGACAAAATGCCATTTAGGGAAATTACAGTCTTTTCCCAAAGCCATCCTTTGTGGATTCATTTATTTTTGCTTAGTCAGCCATGCTGTTTTCAGATTTGGAAAAGCCAGGCCGACCCAAGAAAGGGAATAATTAGTTTACATTGTAATACACAGATACGTTTTGATTTGCATTGTACCAAGCCTGGCCAATATAAATCTATCGCCAGCTCTTACCACAGGTTCAAGGGGTATGCTTGTGCTATTATCAAAATACCTGTGAATGTATCAATGCTAATTCTGGAAGGGATTGAAAAGCAAAAAGAATCTGAAGGCTCTACAACCCACATTCTGCACCACATGGTCCAAATAAGAGCCCTGAAACCATAGCAAATCTTTCTGGTAGTCTTGGAATTTTTTTATAATGCATTAAATCACGCTGGGATGGACATTAAACCTAAAATAACATCCAGGCAATATCTGCTGGCTAATAAGGACATGAATCCTCAATTCACATTTGGGGATGCCTTACTGCATCAGGACCTAGACAACCATTATTGAAGAAACCGTGAGTTATGTAGTGAAGATCTGTACAGAGGCCATCCATCCGTTAAGCTGAACACAGCTAAGCTATACACGGCAATAATCTCATACAACTGGCAAGTTGCAGAATGCTTCAGGAACAAGAAATTTTCAGTCTAGACTTAAAGACCTTGGATACAGAAAGACAGAACATGGAGCATATTGTGTTTGAGAGAAAAATACACTGTTAAATTAAATCATCAATACGGATACTAACAATTTATCTGACCTGGAACAAATATATTCTTACACAATATACCCAACGTTATAACCATGCTAATAGTATGAATGGTATTTTTTTAATCACCTTGAATCATGTCAAGAGTAACTAAGAATGCAAATGTAGGGAATTATTAAAAAACCCATTAATATTCATCTTTGTTTTTTGCATAAATGTATCCATCAGAACAGATGAATTAATGGTTTGATGAAAGATGAAAGTGCTTGAGGGAAAGTCTGTGTGAAACCATCTGTCTTAGTTTGTATTCCTCCTGGCCTTGAGTTCAGAGCCATCCACAAGTGGAAAGAACCCTTAGACAGGCAAGATCAGTCTACAAGGCAGCGGATGCAAATTGAGTGAGTTATCCACTGGTTTCCACTGACCTCTGCATGCCTGCTTTGACCTTCAGATTGGACTAACATGGGATAGAAATGTCTGACAGATAATGTGTGCTAGTCAGAATGAATTTTGCCCAAGGTTAAAACCTTATTCGTGCAATTAATCTATCAAACCTTTATCTTCTTTTCATACTAACCTTACGGTGACCATTTGTACACAAGCCCAGGTACATATTGATAACATATTGCTGTGTATCCCTCCTTTAAGAATTGTTTAATCAAAACCAAACCACAACACGTTTACTTTACCTTGTCGATATTCCATCAATCTCAGCAATAGTCAACCTGTTTATAAACTCCTGACTTCCTGCATATCCATGCTTGAGGAATTCCCATCATTCAGCCATTAGTATAAGCAAAACATAATAATGTTACTGATGATGCTAATACCACAAACATTCCGGCATATACACCGAGTACAGCAATTTCTGCTTTAGCCTTTATCTTAAAATTAATAAATACATTTCTTTTGTGTTGAATGAAACATTAAACATAGCAGGCCTCAAATGAGTTACGCTGATCAAATATAAACATGCAAACACATCAAGAGCCTAAGCAAAGAGTATGAGGAGTGGACTCCTGTATCACTGGCGTGTTCTAATTTGTATTCGCTAAGCTATAGGGTTTTCCTTGGCAGATGCCATTTGATGCTAATTTTTTTTGAGAGACTCAGTAAAATTGGCTCCATTCAGCAGATTCATATGACCTTCTAAGGGTATACGCCTCTTCCAAAAATGCCTTCAGTCATAAAGCACTGAAAACATCTCCTCTTGCCTGAAGTATAATTATTACCTTAATTATTTTATATTTGTTCCTCTGTTCTTTTCACCTGCTATATACTGTTTATGTTATATTACTTCCCCGCTTCAGTGATCCTTGATCAAATTAAGGCCACATCTTATACATCTTCAGGTTCCTAGAGGGTTAATGGCAAGACATCACAAATAAAAAAAGGGCTTACATCAATTTCATCTGCCTTGGTGATGTGTGTATAGTGGCATTTGGTAATGACAGGAACATTCCAACAAATCAATAGTTATTTAATTCCCAACAAGCTCCTGAGTCCATTAAACCTGATTACATTCACCCATTTCAGCTAGGCACAGTTATTTTTCCTACGTAGGCACTTAATCTATAAAAAGAACTTATGAGAACTTTCAAAAGCAATTTCAGCATCAATCAACATAGCATGCAAGGTACGATTTGGCAGTAATTATTTATCGGATAGGAAACATGATCTGAATGTACCACATTTTTTACTTTAATCCAGAGATAAGGCTACATAAAGGGGTGTCTTGGGATATCATTGTGTAAAGCAAATTATTTTATGTATGCTGACGTAGACCAATGATTTTGGTGCACTAAACTTCAAAATGAGGGGGTCATCTTTCCCTATACATAAAAACCCACACTGATTCTTTGGTTAAATGGCAATTTCCTAGAGGATGGTATAGTTCAATGTATTTTAAACATGGTACAACAAAGTCAGCCATTACAGTGGATGTCATTTGTTCACTAGTCTAAGTTGGCACAGTACATTAGGCTACGTCCTTTCACACTTCATGTTACGTATGAATCAACTACGGAATGGATCACTGTCAGATTTATTAATAGTGATTTATCAACATGCACCAAGTACACATTTATTAATTCAACTGAAATCTTTTTTATTTTATGTTTTCTTGCCAGTCAGATACTAAGTTGCATGTTTCCTGCATTGCGGGGAATTCCAGAGTCTCTGGAAAACCTGGTATGGATAACAAATCTCATGACTTGTGATGCTCCATAAAAAGCAATGGCATGAATGCTAAACAACCAAAGGATCAATATTGGGGAATATATCTCAAATACACCATTTGTTCAGTCATGAGACATGTCAATACACAGATTAGGGTCATCCATCTTTTTGATTTCCAGGTCGGTCTTCTCGGAATACTGTTTTTTTTTAATATTAAAAGCACTGAGTTCCTCAACCATAGGAGAAAAAAGGAAAATTGTTGCTATACATGCTCACTGAAAAATCATCTTTTCTATTTCATGCAAAATCCCAGCCAAACTTACAAGGATTGAGTTTTGTAACTGCAGAATGTTTCTGATTTCCTTTCCTCCTTCATTGCTTGGTAAACCTAATGAAGAAATAATATCCTTACTAAGTACAACCTAAATCACTGTAGGAAGACAAAATAACCTTTACAAATCAATTACTTGCATTTGCATTTATCAGAATGAAGTTTCACATTACTAAAAGGAATACACCTATCCTTGCACTTTTGGAAAGATAGTGAAGTAGAAGTTTCCCTTGTTTCTCTTATTTTTAGTATATGTACATGCTTTTCTTAATTATCTAAAAGCCTATTACAAGACAGGGGGACACAAGAAGTTATTTGCTATCTGACTAAGCTGCAGAGTCAAACCAAGACTGGCTTTTGCCATACGAGGTTTGCTGGCAGGACTTGACAAATAGATTTCTAAATTCACAAACACTGGCCAACCAAGCAGCGATTTCTCATATATGGTCACATCATTTGCAACATTGAGATCTACCTGTCATACTCTGCCAACAAAGTATTCTCTTCCCTGCCAAAAGAGAGGGCCTACGTCGATTTGTTTTCTAAGAAAATGCAACTCAGATGTAAAACGGATAAAGGGCAAGATGGGGAATGACAAAGCATGTTGCACCCTAAGCCAAGAAATGGCTTGACATCTCTCATCTGCATGCAGCAGGGCTAAGCAACAGGTTCTAACTCTGGTCCATGAATAGGGTCCTCTTATATTCTGGAGTTCTAGATTTTACACCATTTCTGACTTTAGCGGAGAGCTGGAGAAGAGCTTTGATAAAAGAAGCCAAACCAAAAGGAAATTACATTTGTATTTCTATCAGGCTTCCTTAGGATGCAGTGCAAATATATGAATGCCCTTGGGATGTATTGAAGTTCATAGAGGAACTGAAATAAGGAAAGAAGCAGGGTTGAGAGCTTACATAATAATTTAACTGCATGGACCATTTCTATGCAGACATTTCTGGTATTTGTTTAATTTCTTTATGCAGGGGCTGACAATCTTGGCGAATATAAGCTATATAACCTTTTTACAAAGATTCTCTGTGTTGAAAAGTACGCAATGAAGAATGAGGTGATTTCACAACCCGGGAATACAAGTGCTTTACTAGAAAGACATTAACAATATGTATTTCTACACGTAACATTTACTTGTGCAAGCTAAAGGATGCCTTCAATCCACAATATCTGTTGGTGTGGGCAGCCATCTTGTGGGAGTCATTAGGTCCAATGATTACTTTGTAATGCTGTTCAGCAGTCTAGGTATATTACATAAACACCAAGATGGACTCAAACACCTTCCACAGCCTTCTCAATCACAGGATTGTAACATCCACCTCTATGGGAACATATGCAACTCAGTTTGGGAAGTAGATTTCCAGCTCCTTCAGCCCTCAATGAACTGGAAGGTTTTCTTCATGAAGAGCAGTCCAATAGCCCACTACACATAGGTCAGGACTTATACAACAGAATTCCTAGAAGGACTGAAGCTGTTCTGATGGGCATTGTTGAACCAACACCTTATTCAGTCCTTGATTTTCATATATATTTCATTAAATCATTTTGTATATCACTTTATTTGTCTAATGCGCATGTGTGTGTGTGTGTGTGTATGTGTGTGATGATTTGATCATACACAAACACACACACACGTACGCACGCACATTAGGCAAATAATGCAGACTTGTACAATTGCAGTTCAACAGTATGGAGTAAAAAAAGAAAAAAAAACATACTATACAAAGGATTGAAAAAAAGGCAAGGCTTTATGCTGGATTTCCCAGTCATTCATCCCAACAGTGGAAGAAAGTGTTCACTGTAACCTTTTACCGGAATACACATCTCGAAAAACAGGTATGTGTATTACTTTGAAATGACGAGGAGAAAAAAAACTGAAGGGTTCTTTTAAAAGCATATAAACCAGCCTACAAAGATCAACACAGAGTAACGGTGTGTGGCCTCATAATTCAATCCAGCAGGTACACACAGAGATTCCAGAGCAGGATAATACACCACAGAGGAAAAACGCCTTTGTCTGAAGTTCTGCAGTCAATATACAGTATATAGCAGAAGTGAGAAATAACAAATGCATCAGGATGAACATAAACATGTACAGTAAGGATTACATAAGCTTGAATGATTTACCATATTACCACGAGAGAACTATGCATGACTACGTTTACTCTATGAAGGCTTCCCCTAAATCTTACTGCAAATGAACTGATGACATGATTATAATGTACCACCAAAACCGCTACATGATAAAATGTTACACATTTAAAAGAAAAGACCTCTACTCCATTTATGCTGCACTTCTGTGTTTCTTTGTGCAAGCGACCTCAGTGGAGGTATTGCTTAAAGCACATTCTGCCCTCTAAATCAGTGCGCAAGAAGCATCCTAGTGAGAGAAGTGCACCCTTCGTACAAGGGAAAATGCCTGGAGGTACTGTATATTTCTACTTTTGTAATTCTGAAGAGATATAGTAAATTACAGTGGTACCTCAGTTCTCAAACTCATTAGAACTCGAATTTCTTAAGTCGAACCAACCAGTTAAAAAAAAAAAACCCAGAACTCAATCTGAATCTCAGAAGTCGAATGGTGAACATCGACCTAAGATAACTTGTACGCACGGAGAAATGAGTCACGCGGCGCATCTCTAAGCGGAAACAAAGGGTAAAGCTTCAGTCTCAGCCTCGCATTCACTGTGATAGCATCGTGCATGTTTACACTAGCTGAATACATATATTTAGACAGTAAAAATACATTTAGACAATGATAGACAGTAACCGTAATTATTATTATATAATAAAATACATTTAAAAATAAAGATTTCTTATTATTTTAATATTAATAATAAACCATTAATACATTTAATTATAATATTGCTGTGCCAAGCAGGGATGGAACGGAGACAAAGGAGTAGACGTCAGGGTGAAAGGGAATACGAGGTTTTACTACAGATAAGGCAGGTAAAAAGCAGATGGACAATACAATGACCGGACTGGGGAAACAAACTGAAATGCAGACGAAATACAGAGGACCAATGACGACAACCATAAACAGCTGATCACACGGGGATCCCAAAAGAGGTTAACGAGGGGGCGTGGCACCCGTAAGGAGCGGACGATCGGGGCAGGACACATTTTTTTTCTTTTTAACTTTACACATTATTTGGATTAATTTTTTTTTTTTACAACAAATACTGTTTTGATAAATGTGCTTAGATATGTTTAGTACAGTATATGCTCTTGTATTATCCTGTTAATTTTGTGTTTAAATGCTAAAAAAAACATATTTAGGTGTAATTTTTGGGGGCCGGGAACCGATTATTTGTTTTTCCATTATTTCTTATGGGGAAAATTTGATCAGAACTTGAACTTTTTAGGATTCAATCCGGAGTTCTGAACGAATTAAATTTGAGTTCTGAGGTACCACTGTAGTTTTGAGAGACTATTTGCACCCTTTTGATCTATAGCAATGTCTCAAAAATTGGCAACTTTACAAGCATGTGTTTAACGGTTTTCTTTAAGCTGAAAAATAAGTAAACAAAAAGCAAAATTAGTATATCTCCTGCTGTAAAATCATATTTAATCTTCCAATGTACAGTTTTATTTATATAACCCAACAGAAAGTGTCAAAGGGGAGGGTCAATCTTTTGTCCACTCTTTGCTAATTTTATACATGTTGGGGAAAAGACTACCAACTCAATTTACTCTAGTAGAGACTAAAATAAACCTTACATATTGAAATTTAACTTTTAATTTGATTCTTGATGGAACAATTCTTTGCAACAAAAATAGAAATAGCATAGCAATAGAATGTTAGCATTCCTGCCCCTTTTGCAGTGTTGCCAGATTATAAAAACTTGAACTCATGTGCCTCTGATTTGAGTGAAATTCACACACTCAAGCACATGTTTCTGTGTAGATGATTATAAATGGCGTAATATATGTGTGTGATGCATAGCTCAGTGATTCAGCATTGCATATAATGTATACATTTTGTTAACAAAGGATTGCAGGATATCAGATTCAGTATTTGTTTCAGTCACAGCATTGGTTTCTGCATGTCCACCCCACATATATGAATAGATAATATTTCTAGTTATAAATGCACAAAAACTGCCATGTGCTGAAAACTGTAATTCAATGGTGGCTCAAAAGGTTTAAATATATTATGTCCATTAACTGGTAGGATTATATCGCTGGAAAGGCAAGTGCTCAATTCATTGACGTGAGTCATTTTCTGATAAAGGAGGTCATTAAATAACCTACATTAAGAGACACCAGTAAATCTGCAAAGCACACTAAGAGATTCAATTGAATCGCACAGTGATTACCTGTATCTTTGTGACCCAGCACACTGTAGAGAAACCACTTAGATCCTTGTGTATAAATTCCTTTTCCAGTCCAAAATAAAGGCCCATTTTATTATCATCAGTATTATCATTTGATTATTTCTTTGCTTGCTTATTTTATTTATTAGCCTTTCTGCTGGTACTGGCATTTCACTAACCATGCAGTTACACTAGGAAAGAGAAGAGAAGTATCACTGGTTCGTTTTTCTAGTGCCTCACATTGGTTAACAGTACAAAATGAACTACATATGTGAACCAGGTTCTTTAAATGTTTTAAACTGACAAAGTACCACCCACAAAACTGTGGTATTAAGCTGAATTTGAGATGCTTTTTTTGTTTTTCATATGAAAATAAAATGGGCATTTCAGGCACCCACTGTGAGGTACTGGGTGAGTGGGTCTCAGGTCCATTAATACTGCCTCATCCCACCAATGAAGAGGCAGAGATTCAGACATGATTCAGTAAATCACATTTACTACTTCTATCTACGAATGTTCAAATAATACATATCTTGTCTGGGTTATATTTCAAGAATCTATTTGAAACAAAGTATTTAATGATTAATTGATTCATTGACTGACTGATTGATTGAGTGAAATGAATCCTGTGAAGTAGGTAAGACTGATACCATCTACCATTCTTCACTGTACAATTCCAAACTATATGGCAGTGTTTCCCAAACCCATGCTAAGGGACCCCCAGCTGGTCAATATTTTTGGTCCCTCCCTGTAGAAAAAATATGGATTGTCTATGGGTGCTCAAGGACTGGATTTGTTGCTATACAGCAACAAAATGTAAGGTAAAGTTACATTTGTAGCATTACATTAGATGGGTCTACAACACATAATCCTGCAGGATGTAGGAGAAGTCCATTTTGCTCTTTGAGTCTATGTGTCACAAAATGAAGGTGGCTCAACCCAACTCAAAGATACTGCATTATGTTCAACTTTGAATAAATTAGGACACTATTTTTTTCTAGAATAAACTGTTTTTATCCTGTTTTAATAATTCTAAAAGAAATGGAGAGACTATATGAAGCAGGAGTGTGAAAAAATATCGATTATATGATTAATTCCAATCCTGGTTTTGACGATTCAATATCGATTCATACAATCCGTAGATAAATCCAGTTAAATTTATGCCTTATCCCCATGACTTTGAAAATATTTCCACTGAATTTCACTAGTATCGGTCCTCTTACGGTACAGATGGTGGTGCTTATTCTGCCATCATGCCGCCATTTTGGTGCATTCTCAGTCATGCTAATAGGGTACTCCAAGCATGTAAATGCAAGCAAGTCAAGTCAAGTAGGGCTTTACTCTCACACCAATCATTTTCAGGACACTACTTACAGTATAAATAAATAAAACGAAAAAAAAAGATATCATTGGATGTTACCTGCTGTCAGTTATGACAACATTGTTAATTATCAATTTTTCAAACCCTGGGGGTAACACCAACCAAATAAAAGCAACTAAAAGTCTACAGGTATAATTTATTTATTTATGGCTGGGTACAAGAACTGTAGTGGGAAAAGCACGGGCGGAATATTTTGGTGTATTCACGAGTACAATGTATGAGTTTGTATGAATGAGTTTGTACAAATGTATGAGTATGTATGAATAAGTATAAATTTCATGCTTATTATAAATTGTTTTTCATTATCTTATTTTCATCATGTAATGATAAATGATTACATTGCTGTGCAGCATTAATGCTATAGTGCTGTACCTGTTGTCTTTGTTTTTATAACCGATCTAATCTGATTGCACATTACATTTACATTTACAGCATTTGGCAGACGCTCTTAGCCAGAGCTACTTACATAAGTGCTTTAAGACTTCACAATGAATTTCCTCCCGATACTAGCTCAATAAAACCAAGGCTATGTATACC
>JAODUD010000095.1:25794442-25804908 GCA_026784285.1 Stomatorhinus walkeri
AGAGAATGTCTGGCAGATTTCACCAATCTTTTCATCAAAGTATTTGGCAAAATCTTCAGCAGACAGGGAGGATGGAGTAGGAGGAGCTGGAGGGTTGATTAGTGATGAAAAGATGTTATGGAGTTTACGTGGATCATGTGAAAGTTAGTAAAAAGTTAGTGGAAGTCTTACACATAGACTGAATAAAGTCTAAATGGAATCCAATTGGGCACTTGTAATTCGAAATCAAATCAAATTGTGAGATCAAGGCTCCCAGCCCTAAACCATACCCATATGTTCCTCAAAAAAACATGCTAATTAGGTTTTGGCACATATCTTTAACTTAAAGTCCTTCTGAAACATGGCATGTGAGATTTAGACATGTCCATTTTTATTTTCAGCTTTTCAGTCAAAAGTCATTTTTTGTGCTTTAAGAGACAGGATGTTTTTAAGGAACTATACCCAAATGTTCCTCAAAAAGATTTAGGTATACAAGCTTTTGGCTTTAACAGTTCAAAATTTGTTTCCAGTGATTCTGCATTTGTAAATATGTATACCATTTCAAGCTTTTTAAACATCTCTCCAAATACATAAAGCTGCTATATAGATTTTCATATTTCATTCCTATCGGACTGATATTGAATGGGATTAGAATTGTTAATTTATGATTCAGAATCTAATGAAATTGGGGCATGTTACAACTCATTATGAAATAATAACGCATTATGAAATAACTGACAAAATGTAATAAATTTTTACTTCATTGAGTAATACCACCCACATTTTGTAATAGTCTGTTGCGTTTTGTAATAGACAGCTTGAATTCAATGTAATAAATTTCTCTGGAATTTTCAATTATTACATATTTCAGCCATTATTATAATATGTGGGAGTTGCACTATTTAATGATGAAAATGTAATACTGTGCATTATGTAATAAACAACCAAGATGGACGTCTTCATTGACACTTTGTCAAAGTATTACATAATATGGCATTATTGCATAATGCATTGTAACAGGCATCTGTATCAATATCCAGCCCTATACATGAGCAATAAAGGTCACTAAGTGAAAAGCATAATTAAAGAGAAAGTGATTATGTTATGTTAAAGAGAAAGATAATGTTATTCAAGAAATTATTATACTGAAATGGAGAGCAGTTATGTCCCTGATGAGTTATATATGACAATTTGCATATTTTGATGTATAAATGCATACCTATGTATACATCTAATATCTGCTCATTAGGTACTGCATAATTTGATATGGATTTGTTCCTGAAGTTAAATATTTTGGTAAAAATACCATATAGCAATATATCTATCCATCCATCCATCCATGCATCCATCCATACCTGCTTACCCAATGCAGGATCACAGACGTCCCAAGCATCTTGGAAGGTACGGAGGCAGTATAGCTGTATATGGTAGTTAAAATCATCATCAAAACATTTCATTATTACAGAGGATAAGCAAAAGGTTGTTCGGTTACATTAGGATTAAATCTTTCCAAGGCACAGCTAACTATGTGAACAGGTATTATGTAGCTAATTTTATTGATTTGGTCCACCACTTGCATGAACACCTGCAACATGCTTAAATGACTGCTCAGCACAATAAATGGTCTTAATTAAGCTGAAAAACAAGATTCAGTTTTGATGAGAATCACAATTATGCAGATCCCAATCTCTCTTCATATGAAGCAGGATTTGTGTCTAAAGCTCAGATAAATAAATGCCAAGAAAAATTACAGTGATATATGGCTTAATTTCATTTTGAGCAGTTATGTGATTGAAGGTGAGAATTTCTACTAAAGGGACGTACTGCAACTGCACAACTGGGAGAAGGCTGTGGTTATTAATTCATCCTAAACGATATAAATATCATCCATTTCAGTTCAATAACATTGAGTGAAGAGTAGCTAGGCTTGCTGGGACACACACAAGCGAGACACGCACAAATAAAGTCCAGGAGAAGCTAGGAAAAGGCAGAGAATGAAGACGATAGATTAATAGGTATAGATAGATCGATCGACACTGATTCTGTCTCAGCTCTGACCCACTGACTGCCCAGCCACAAGAAAACAGAACAACCTATTGTTGCATATCAAGATACATCAGCGACATCTTAGTACTTCAATAAATATTTTAAAGCGTTAATAGAAATGGATTTTCGGGTTGTATGTTACTTCATACTTTATTGATTAACAAGTCTAAATGTGCAGACAAGCTAATGACCTATGCAGAAATGGTTTTAAACCTAACATGATAACCTAGACTGTTGTTTGTTAAGCATAAAATACAATCTGTTTATCTTGTAAATGTGTGTGCACACACATAACATCAGTGTGTGCCTCCATAGATTAGGAATCTGTGCCCAGGAAGTTCAAATCCGACAGCAGGCCAGGTAACCATATGACTGCTAAGCCTTTGAACAAACACCCGCCTCAGGGATATGAGGTTCTGGCTGACCCTGGATTCTGACCTCAAAACTTGAATATAAAAACTAAGTGGGATCATTTAAGAGTGCGCGCACGCATGCACGCACACACACACACGCACACATACACACACACACGGACACTCATACAGGTTTGTAATTATATCTTTGCGAGGACTCTCTATTCATTTCTATGGGGGAAACTCTAATCCCAGCTTAATTTAAACATAATACATACACTCACATAAAATGTTTAAATACTTACGTTTGTTTTAATATAGAGAACCATACATTTTACAGGATGTATTGATAAAATAGACCCGAGTATACAAGTGAAGGATTGTGCTACCAGTGTCATTTTTTAACATTTCCTCAGATTTCAGTCATGAATTTAGTTTCTTCAGTTTTATCCGGATAAAACCCGTGATTATGATGACGTACAGTATTCAGCGAGACAGCAAATAATGAATTCATTTAAAATAAATACCTTATCTCATACCAAATTCTGCCATAATTCTTATATCCTACCATTAATGTTATTTTTTTAGAACAAACTGCATCTTTTTACTAAGCATTCCATCTCTCCTGCAGTTTTCACAGACACTAAGGGTTTGACTGTTATTTGGCAAGTCTGGTTTTCATTCAATTAACGTAACAAACGGCAACTTGCAGAATGAAAAATGTAATCAATATAAGTTTAACTACATTAGCTAATTTAATCTTCTAAGTTGTTGTTGGTAGAGTCTTACCAAAATAACAGGGTAAACAAGACACATACATACAGTAAATATACAATATATGCAAAATCTTAGCAATAAATAAAGAGTGAGAATTAGATTTTTAACACGAGTTAGAATGCAATTTCTCATGGTTTTATTGATGTCATCTAATGACAGTAAAAGCATATGAAGCAATGTAGGGGTTTTATGTTTTAATTATCATGTGTGAGCATTGCCTCTTGTTTCACTAACCGAGTGCATTTTCCATGCACAAGCGGATTTATCTGACATCATTTGCAATGTTGAGAACATATGGGTGTTCATGAAGGTTTTGCTATCAATCTAAAGTACTTAAAATGTTGTGAATGTTAGTTCAAACATTGAATTCATACTGGATTTATTTGAAATGAAGCAAATCCAAAATCAAAAGCGTAGTATTATAACTAAAATGACCTCTCAATATGCTAAAATTCAGATTCGGAATAACTCATTTTATTGGCAGAATATACAAACATACCAGAATTGTTTGTGGTCCAGTGCCAAACAAAGTAAATAATATTACAAGTCATAATGGGGAAAACTTCAAAGAACATTAATCCACAAATGCTTCTCTCATTTATGGCTGATACATCGTACACGTAGTACTAATACACATAGTACTAATATATATTAGTAGGTACACGTTAATTAGAACAAAAAAAAACCAAATATTAATTTTAGGCATTTTTAAAATTAGTTCTTATTCACCAAACCAAAACACTCCTCTGTTTCAAGGTTCTACTTTGTATACTAAACATCTTGTGATAAAATATCAGGTGATGCAGCTTTAACACATACATAATATAAACATACCAACTGAACACTAGTACCATTGAGAAAGATGTAGTGCGATGCAACAAGCTTTTATGGTAGGATTCGGTAATCGGTATATTTACAGATATAGTTACAGGTGGATTCCTGCAATTGTCATATAAATTTGAACTCTACACAAACATTGTGATTACACAATTTCTTCAGTAAAATATCACGCTGTATACATGAATAAATAGATAAAAGTGTTGTCATACAAGGTCTGTTAATATATTTGGTTCAAAAAGCCAAAAAGTCAGCATGCTGAAAATGTCTCAGTTCATATGAAACCAAATTTATCTTAAAAAAAAAAACAATGAGTACATAACTTCAGTTTAACACACATGCTACGCACACACAGACAGCACACACAATAAACTACAACACAGCACATTTGAGAATATCACATATCACTGACGCCTATTTTATTAGTTCAGCGTGTTTTACATTAGAAATTCAATGGAAACATACTTTGAAAAAATATTCAGCTATCTATGATTAAATCTCATGTAGAACAGGAGTGCAGCATGCATATTAAATATTGCATTTAATTTTCCTATGTGAACAAATGCCTGATGAGTCTGTAGCCTGTTAGGTAAGCAAAAGCACAGTCTATTGAAACCATTTCACAGTAAGTAGACTTCCATGTACTGACAAAGTACTGTAGACAAAAGGTTCCACGGCGCATTTTTAAAATGTTTTGTACAAGACAAACTTGAGCATGAAATACAGAACGGCAAGCAAAAAAAAAAGAGACTCATCTCATAACAACTATGAACAATACACAACAGCGACAGTAACATCAACAAAACACCAAACAGAAATATATTATAAACGTACGCTTATATAATCATACTAAATATACTTATACTAAATATAATTACATACCCAAGTAAAATATATGTTGAAAGAAGAGACTGGTGCACTTACCTGCTGTAAGTACATGAAAGTCAAGGTACAGGAAAGCTGAGGACACATGGATGCGTTTGGCAAAGCGACACACGTTGTCCCCATTAGGGGGCGCTGCATCGTGTTTCTGTAAACTCTCTGCGGTGCTGCTGAAGGGGCTTGCATGTAAGCACCACTTGCGCAGTCTCGTCAGCTGAATCTCACCACTGGTTCAAGTTACCTGTCGGGCTGGCGGCCGTCACACTTCGGAGGAGAGCGGGATTTGCACGTGCGTGTGCACGCCAGTCTGGCGTGGAGGTTTTCTTTTCTGCGGGTGTTTCTGCCGGAGACCAGTATGCATGCGCGGATGCGTGAGCATCAGTGAGAGTGCCACAGAAGCTCAATTTGCCGGTTTAACCGAGATCCCCCCTCCTCCTGCAGGGCTGAGGAAAACCGAGTGGAGACGGTGCTGGCGGCTTCCTGCTGGATGGATGCGGCTCGCCTGACAGTTCAAGGCTCTTGCAGCTCAGCCGACACTTCAGCAGCTGACTAGTGGAGAGGCGGCCTCCTTGGCGGGGCTTCACACAGCAGCTGCTGATGCTGCACGACTTCTCATTTGTCAAATAGGTCCTGGGGCAGAGTCTTTTTCATTCACTGAAATTTCAGTGCTTTTCTGCAACCCCCAGGAGAGAGTGGCTGGGGGAGGGGAGGGGGGACAAAATGGGCTGATTCACAAACGACTGTTGAGGTTTTGGGGGAATTAATGGCAATTGTCCTGTCGGAACTGAATTACTCCTTTAATAGGATTGAGATGCCCCCCTTATGTTACGTGCCTCATGTGGGGGGATATCAGGAAATGAAACAAACGAAAACGAAAGCGAACCAGCAGGCCACTCTGTTTCCAAAATACCACAATAATAATGCACATTCAGGCTCTTTTTAGACCTGAGGTTCGTTGGCTTTCTAAAAAATGAAATAAGCACTACCATTCAGCATGTCTCCGTGCAAGAAATGAATTAACAACTCAGTAATTATTGAGTAATACACACGTTTATTCTCCCTGGCTACATGTAATTTATGAAAAACAGCATTACCTTGAGTTGAGGGATGGGTGAATGTAAATTATATGGTTGAAGAAAAAAAAATTAAGATTTCATTCATAAAACCACTCATGAGGACAATATAAAATCTTACACTACTTATTTTGCTGAGTAGTTCCCACTAATGCATATTTCAAGAGACTAAAGTAATTATTTCTCCTGTATAATAAAGCATATTTTATTCAAGTGTCAGAGGCCTAAATGACAAGGGCAAAATATATATTTTTTAAATCTTCATGGGGCTTTTCTTAAAACCAAGATAAAGAATTTTTCTTAAAAAAAAAACTGATCTTACATTTCTGCCTTTATTACCTCACTGCCCACACTGCTCACTGTAAACCAGCACACGAAGATAGGTGGGTTTCCAGAAGCTTGGTATAATAATGACATAAAATCAATGCTACTATGTATGTTACACCAGGGTACTTTAATTTTAAAAGCATTCCTTAATAAAGGAAAACCTAATAATGAACAGGGCTTCTGTGAAGTCCATCCCATTTCTATTAGTTTCTGTCATAGTCTCAACTTACGGCTGTTTCTGCAGTCTCTGACGAGATTTTTTCCCCTTTCTTATTTTTTTCACACGAACCAAAAACAAATATATTTAATTTAACACGGGGATTTAAAATCTGTCACTGTGCCAGAGATATGGGTATTTCCATGCATTTTAAGCTCATATTTAAAAGGACATTTACTATTAAGAGATGGAGTCTAAATTAGACTATATTTTAAAGGAATTCTGTTACACAGTTTCATTAATTAAATGTTTTAATTCTGCACGGATCAATAGTACTCAATGCAACTAAGTTACATAATGAAATGGCTTTCTTTTGAAGGTCTCCACACTTTAGCATGTTCTTACGCCTATGGGTTAGCAAGAGTAACAGGCCTCTATGGGGCTGATTTCCTCTAGCTCAGTCGCTCCCCTAGCTGACACCTAAGATACCAGAACAATAACTGCCTCACAGTCAATTTCAGCATTATGAATGTAAATGACCTTGAGGATGATTACATCTATAGCAGTATTTCGAAATCCATAAATGCACTGGCTTAATAAGAAAGCGTAAAACCTGCGAACGAGGATAGAATGTATAATACACACTCAGTACTGGTAACCACTCACTGGCCACTTTATTAGGTACACCTAGTTAGTGCTGGGTTGTGCATTTATGGAAGTTTTTACTAACTTATTTTTGTACTTACGACCTTCCCAGTAGCTTTAAGGAGTCTGACCATTCTCCTCTGACCTCTCCCATTCACTGGCAGAAGGCAGAATGCCTGGATATTTGTTTGTTTATTGCACGATTTGGTGTAAACTTTAGACACGTGAAAATAGTGCACAAAAATCCCAGGAGGGTAGCGGTGCCTGAGATTCTGGAACAGCACCGTCTGACACCAAGAGTAACACCACATTCAAAAGTGCTTAGATGAGGCATCTTGGCCATTTTAATGCTTAGTCAAGCAGTAAGTGAACCTCTTGACCCTGTCTGTGTCCTATATATATATATATATATATTCAGTTGCAGATTATTTGTGGTTTGGAAGTGCAGGTTTTCTGAGTTAAGAAGCATGTATACCTAATAAATTGGCCAGTGAGTGTAGACTGCAACATTAACATGAAAAATACCACAGAAACAGAGTAACTGATACTATAATATGGAGGTATGACAGATATATATTTTAAGAAGGAACTCCTAACTGAGATAAAAATATTCTGTTAACATGAGGTCTGACTGAAAGGTGTAATCTATTTAAAAAAAACAAAAACAATGGAGGGTTTACACTTCACGGCACTACAACAATTTTTTATAAGTGGCCTTTTTATTAAAAAAAATTACACATTTCCATTTGAAATCTTTCCAGTACCACTTTAAGGGAAAACACCAGCATCACTCCATAAAATGCTGTATGTTGTTTTCATATGACTTCTTACATATTTCCCTTGATTACAGAGAAAACTTTTTGCTTACGAGACACCAGCAGCTTTGTCAATTAAGCAAGGGAGAGAGCGTGGCCTAGTGGTTAAAGTTGGGGCCTAGAAGAACTAGTGGGGTCAACAACCACACATCTCATTTATGTCATTTTTATACTGTCTCCAATAACCGACCCACTACCACAAACTAGAGGTTTCCCATTGTAAAGTATGCGAGCCATATCCACAAGTCGTATCTGCGCTCACATGGCCCTGATCATTCGCGGAGCTGAAAGTGTGACCATAACCCAGCTAGTTGCGTCACTACCATTTGATTGGTTGAAGTACAAGGAGACACCAGAGTTCTGTGCATGGATTATCTATAGGGAAGAAGGGTATATTCTATATATTATTCATTATTGGTAGTAGCGCACATCGCGATGCATTCCTGATAACTCGGAAAGTGAAAATTCCCAACCTCCTACTTAAACTATTGGAGAACAGCTGAAAGCCATGGACTTGTAATGCAAACTTATGCAGCCGAATGCTAATTCCACTAGTATCTGGTGCTAACATTAGATGTCCATTCTCACAGACGTGCTAGCAAATTAGAAAATCAGCACAAAGTAAATCATGACGTACACCTTCTGAACAGTAAAGCGTCTCTTAGGTTTTACCGCACTGCCGCTCTCCAAACTTGGCAATGGCCTTAATGAGCTGAGTGTTCTGCGGTGACAAACCGAAGTGAGCTGGAACCGCGCTGTAGCTACACTCTTGCAGTACAGCGCGGGTGCAGCTCAATTCCTGTATGCCAGTGCAAAAGGACAATTACACTGAGCAAACCAGACTCTATGGTTTTCTGTCCAAAAACTGTACGACAGATAGAACTAAATCTGAGGCCAGCAGGCATGAGTATTATGCAAACTTTAATGTTTCACATATTAAGCCAAAACTAATGCCATTTCTGCACAAAATCTGTGGGGTGAACTCAGAAAATATTACTTATGTTCTACCAAATGTCTATATTTACTGCAATGGCAAGATTCTTATTTATATTTATAAATGTATTTTCATACATTTAGTGCATTACTAATTTTATTTAAAAAAAATTAATTAATATCCCTAAACATAGGATTCACATTACAGTCAACCCCCTGCGATCTGGAAATACTGCATAAAATGCTTTGGTCCACTTTCGTCCTCCAGGTCAGCAATGTACATATATTTGATGCATTTATGAGTTACTTTCTATGTGTTGTCTGCGGCTTTTACAAAACTCCCCAAAAAAATCCTCTTTAATTTCATTTGCCAACCCCAAAGTATATCAAAGCCACAATGGGAAAAGCTGCAATGCAGAAGGATCCACTGTGTTTTGAATGCAGAAAGATGTTTATTCATCGATTTTTTTTTTCCTTATTTGACACTATAAATAATATTTGTGCTTAACCGATAATTTGATTGCTTTTTTTCATATCAGGAGCTTAGGTGAAGCATAGCTTCTACCAAGGTATTAGCTAATTCTAACTGTGCGTTTTACTGGCCTCATAAACGTCTGACCTAAGTAATACACTGCAAGCAAAAAATCGAAGGGTTATAAAGTAACATCGAAATGCAGCAGATAAACATATACTGGAATTTCAATATCTTTCATAATCATCTCAATGACTGTTTTCTAAGTATCCCTGTATAACTCACTCATCAATTGAGTCTACTAAATGTGGCACAACACACTAGATCCTATCAAGAAACAATGTTCTAAATTTAATATTTTAAATATTTTATGGAAAATGGAAGTTAATGCGACTGATGGCATCCTGTCAAGGGTGTCTCAGCCTCTTGCTTTATGCTGCATTGGGACAGGCTCCAAGATCACTGTGACACTACAGCCAAAAAGCCATGATTGTCACCTAGGACGCAGAACAGCACTATACAACTATACAATAAGACATGAAATAATTATACACTTTCCATGTGTGTGTGTGGGGGGGGGGGTCAGATATAAATGTATATTAAAATATATTTAAATGTGTACATTTAAAACCAAATGCCCCTGCAATGTGATAAAGAACTGTTATTTTGACGTTGTGGGGACCATATTTTCAGTCCCCACAAGGGGAAATTCAATTTAGTAAAAATCTGGGACAGAAATTAAAAAAAGAATAAATAAAAGCCAAACCTAATGCCAAAAGAATTGTATTTTGTTTGATCACTTATGGTTAAGATTGTCATTGTTGGGATTAGGCTTTTGCCCATAGAAATTAATGGCTGGTACCCACAAATATATGAGTACAGGTCTGTGTGTGTGTGGGGGGTGGGTTTGCATAGATCACATTTGAGGACCAAACTGTCCCAAAAGCATAGTAAAACCTTTTCCTATATGTCCTATAATTTCCCTACTTTTGGGTCATCTTTTGAGGTCCAGATTTGGATTACCTTCGTTTTATAAAAAAAAAAAATCTGTGAATGCAAACAAAGAAGTAAAAGTCTTTTATTTGGGTTGGTAACTTATGGTTAAGGTTAGGGATGGGTAGAGGTTAAGGGTGTCGTGATTGGGATTATGGTTTTTCCCATAGAAATGAA